>JAUMHB010072494.1:0-13050 GCA_032359685.1 Pittosporum tobira | reverse complement strand
AAAAAGAATTTCCGATAAATTAATAATTAAGAATACTTGTAGTTTAATTAATTACCTGTTGTTTACATGGTTTAGCCTGGTCACAGTAATTTTGATCTATGATGATAGGGTTTTTCACATTTTGCATGTCAATATTCTCAAACCTTATGTTGCTTGCACTTCCAGATCCTCCCTGTCAGTAAATACGTACACACAATAAAATACATCAATAACTAACTACTTATACATATAAATTTCCAATAGCATTTTTAGTGTCTATATATAGCATTATTCCCAAGGGTTTATCCACGCTTGAAATTAAGATAATACTACATACTAGAATTAGAATCCAAAACTTAGAATTATTTTTCACATTGCTCCTAAAATTGTTTTAAAATTTCATATATGCACCCATGATTTATTTTTTCTGAAAAGGTTCAATGTGGGGTCTACGCCCCCACTAGTCCATTTTTTGTGTTTGGCATAAATATTTGTATGCATGCATGCATTTTCCTGATGAATCTTACTTGGTATGTCTTGATTCTGACACCGTTCATAGTTCCAGAGAGTTTAACTCCATTCACCGTTATATCTGAAACATGAGCTTCTGAATTCCCGTCTCCTAAGCTTCCAATACTGAATTTGCCCACAAATAAATATAAAAACGTACATAAGTAACTAATGTAAGTTGAAATACATCTTATATAGATAGACACATATATTTTGCTAAGATTAAGAATTACTATACATGTTTGGATAAATGGTACCTGATACCATGGCCTGGTCCACATGTTATATCTGTGATTTGAAGCTTCTGAGTTCCAGTTTCAATTGAAATACAATCATCACCTAATCCAATAGATTACACAAATTTTAAGAGTTATGCACTTGAGATATATGTGTCTGGCCGCGACGAATCCCCCCCCCCTCACACACACACACAATCAAATTCCAGTGATTTATATATTGAGGTGAGTTTGGCTATCTTGGTCACGCACACACACCTGTTCCAATATCACAGCTGGATAACTGCATGTTCTCGGTGTTAGTAATATGGATTCCGTCAGTATTGGGACTATCTTC
Organism: Pittosporum tobira; assembly: GCA_032359685.1. Taxonomy (NCBI): domain Eukaryota; kingdom Viridiplantae; phylum Streptophyta; class Magnoliopsida; order Apiales; family Pittosporaceae; genus Pittosporum; species Pittosporum tobira. Next base: position 11,988 of record JAUMHB010072494.1, on the reverse strand, counting down.
TGGTGCGGTCACAGTCAGACCAGAAGCTTGAACATTAACACATCTCTCAAAAGTAACTTGAATTTGTTGGGCATTTTGGATCTTCAGGTTCTTCACTGTCAAATTATTTCCCTTGTAGAAGGTCAAAGCCTACCAAAATTTAAGGCCCCAAATCAATTTAAGTGAAAAAGAAAAAGAGAAACGGAAACAGAAATTAACATATTCCGGTAGATGAGATAAAGATCGCATACCGTAGGTGCCTCGGTGCAGGGCTGCATATATAATGAACCATAAAAGAATAATCAATCAATTAGTGACATATTAATTAGTAAATAGAAAATAAACAAAAACTTATATTAAAGGATGGGTTAGCAATACTTACACGATCTTTATCGACTTTACAGGAATTTTCCCACCAAGTCCTTCCATTGCCATCCACAATTCCACCTCCACTCACTGCAAGATTTTGGACACTATCAAAGATAAGCCAGTGCCCCCCATCTTTTTTGTAGTCTGATCGATCATTGGATGCTGAAATGGTTCCATAAATCTGATATATATTTCAAATAATTGTCAGTACTATGTACGAAATAATATAAACGGAGTATTTCTTAAGTAAGACTCTATGTATGCTGTATGTGTGTGTTCATTACCTGCACTTTAAGAGTATATCTTAAATAAGACTATATATGTATACTCTCTCTCTATATGTGTGTCTGCGTGTGTTTATTTATTACCTGCACAGTAAGAGCAGCTTTGCAAGGGCCTTCGAACCTGATCTGTTTCACAAGATACTTTTTGTTCTTGGGTACCACAAAAACTGCTCCCGTAGAGGAGCAAGCTTCTTTCCACGCCTCCTTAAATGCCTGAATCAGCACATATACAAAACCAAAGTTTTTGATACGAATAGGATCACATAATAAAAATTGAAATTACACTTAAAACAGAAAATTTCAAATTTCATGTACAACATTTTAGAATATATATATAATAGTACTATTGACTTTGTAAAGTCAACTAAAATGATTTATTTGTACTAAAAAACACAACTACAATGATTTTCAACTGAAAATTTATATAAATTTATTTGATATTAGCCAATATAGTTGTTAATATTATAAACTACTTTAAAAGTACTACATACTACTTATTAAATTTGTTATTTTCAATGCTCAAGTTAACTCACATCAGTTTAAAAGTTTAATAAGATTTTTCAATTATACATACTTTAAAAAGTTATAAGTATTTGTAAAAGAGGGAGTGGCACATAAAATTGTAAATAATTCATTGATGTAAATGAAAACACACCTCTGTGTCATCAGATTTACCATCACCTTTAGCTCCAAAACTGTCTACACTGACAGTTTTAGCTGAAGCTGCTGCAAGCATTTCGATCCCATTCGAACTTTGAAGTTGCTTGTCTGTGAATATTCCATCGTCGAGGGTGCTGAAATATGAAGGAAATGCTTGGAAGGCATAATAATTATGTGGTGGTAGGTCATCCTCAAGACTAGTATAGCATGCAATGAAGAAGAAAGGTATGATGACGGAGAAGAATATATGACTTTGTGGAGCCATATCTATCAATTATTTTATATGGAGGAATACAATAATTAAAAATGGTGAAAGGATGGATTGAAGTGATATATGTAGCAATTGAGGTATGGAAGTGATATAACAATGAGATGGTGGCTTGTATATTTATAGAGGGGAGGGGAGAAGAGAATTTTGGTTCCCGTTCTGTACGACTCTTTGAGGTATGGAATGATGAAATGGGAGAGATTTAGACGAAAGGTTAACTCTTCTCCAGATCTTGGATACTTGCTGACTTTTGATGTATGCTTATATTTTCATTTACGCATATACTAACATACACCACCATCTTGGATACTTGCTGACTTTTGATGCGGGCTTATATTTTCATTTCCGCATATACCACTCACTCTAATTCAAAATTAGAGGTAGTTTATATATATGTTTTTGAGTGTTCCAAAATTACATATGACAATAAAAGGCAGAGATGAGTCCAATATTTTTTCTCCGGAAAGGCCTCTCACAAAATTTCAAATTTAATTTTAAATTATTTTCTAATCTAATCTAATATAATATAAAATAAATATAATGTTAATAATTAATAATTCACATTTTTGCAAACTGATAATAATATATAATTTACTCAATATCCTTTTAATTTAAAAAATGGGATCATGCACCCTTTTTTCATAAAAATATTTTCAACATTTTTTTCTTAATATCCACTATTAGATAAGTTGAAAGATAATTATCTTTTATCATATTCCAAAGTCTATTTTTAATAATATTTATTATCAAAAATGTTGTTTCAAAAATTGTCATAGAGACCAAAAGTGTTAATAAAAATTAATTCTTAAAAGTTCTATTGATAAAATAAACTAGTAATAAGAATAGAGATCAATCGTATGTAATTTCAAAAAAAAATATTATAAAATACTCAAATAGATTAACAAGTGAAGTATATACATGCATGTACATGATTTATTTTGTATTATACATTAAATGCATACAAACGGAAAAAAGTTATAATATAACAACATCAGTATAAAGTATAAAATAAACAAAATAATAATATATTAAAAAATTAAAAAAAAAATAAATAAATTGAAAGTTTAATTAAATAAATAATAAATTTTTATGATCAACAATCAATTAAGAGATTAGTTTAAAACTGTGACAATGGGGCAATTGTGAAAACAGTGTTAACCTAAAAATGTCGGTGTGTGCATGTCTTTTAATTCGTATTTCGTTAAAGTACGAAAACAAGCGAAGAAGGGAAAACAGTGTTAGCCAAACGATCTGTGCTTGTAGTTCCCTCTCTAATTTTTTTTCTCCTTTTCAATTTTTTTTTTTTTGACTTTTATGACCTCTTTGCTCGAATTGATAGGAAGACTTAATTTTGGAACGGAAACTAATCAACGTATTTACAATTTTCACTTGTCTCGCAGTTTTCACGTTAAGAGTTAATTTACCCACAAGGCCATTAATCATCCTTTGGTTCCGTTTGGTGTATGCTACTCCATCCATCCGTCCCACATTAAACGGCCACTTTAATTACACAGTTTTAAAAAAAAAATTCTTTCTAATATACTTCTCATTAACTTAATATCTCCAACTCATTTTTTCTCTACATATAACTATATTTCAACTTCTAAGATAAACATGCAATATATTATCTCTTTTAGAAATTGTGTATTTACATGGAACCCCAACTTTCTTACCTAAAAGTTCAAAGTACATGTCAACCACACAATAGATGATCTAAAATACTCACTTCTATTTTTAAGATTATTTCTCTTTTCAATAAATAAAGGTGAGAAATCAATTAAAATATAGAGGGTATATTTGGAAAAAAAAAGTGAATTAAAATAGTACAAATTTAGAAATGGAGCATTTAATTTGAGACAAATAAAAATAAAAAAATAAGCTTTTAATATGAGACGATATATACCATTCAGAAATCTGCCTAAAATCTTGAAAAACAAACGCTTTCAATTAAAATCTACACATTCTTCATGAATTAAATTAACAAATCAAATCATACCATGCATTCTACAATCTGAAATACTGCACTATTGAAATCTACACGCATGGATGGCACGTAAACATAATTTACTCAAGCGTCGTAGCCATATGCATAAATTGTTACTACATGCATGCATGTGCATGCGTGGCATATTTTCATCATAATCCAATGTTTTTTAATTTTTAAACATCAAAATTATACATATGGTTCAATTCAAGATTACGAGGCCGGCTAGTAGACTAGGCTATGAAAATTCGGTATTTATCCACCAGTCGATAAATCAGGCAAATTAACATTTCGGTACGTGATCGCGACGTCCATGTGATATTTGATGATGTCGAAGTTTGCTTCTGCAATTATGTTAGGAATATTTGACCCAATTAAAACTTACTGGAAGGCTTAGAAGTAACGAAACATTTATGATTTGGAAAAAAAAGACCACGTACATTTTCGAGTTAATTAGGTTGTGAAATGCCAGCTCACAGATGGTTAATTATATGATATGAAAATTAATCACTCATGAGTTGACACGTCCACAATTGGTTATGACAGGTGGTGTTAGACTTCCCGTCGGGCTTCCCCGGGGGCTAAGTCTTGATGGGTGGTGACGAAATTAGGGCTTAAAGATGGGCAAAGATGGATTGGATAACTTTCCCACAACATTTTAGGCAATTTGGTCTAGACAGGACTGCATGTGAAATTAGGGTTTTGATTACGTTGATTGTATAGAAGATTTATCCCAATGAATGTTTATATGACTTATCCAACACGTGATCCATAAGCAGGGCGTTTTCAGAAACGAAAGATTGATTAGATGGCCGTCTTATCGGAGTAGTACAATGTACCTGGGTTGTGTAGTTATGAATGAAGATGAGTTTGATAACACTCTAATCATATGGAAATTAATATGCCACTAGCTAGGGTTGATCTTTTGGCAATATTCAAAATAAGATACAACATTGTTCCAGGCTCCAGAGGCTCTTTGGTATGGATAAAACTAAATAAATAAGAGAAGATGAAGAAGAAGAAGAAGAAGAAAAGTAGGGTAGTAATGATTTACGCACTCTCATTATTCTTTACATATTTTTTTTAGAGTAAACTGATTAATATATCTTCAATATATAAAGAATTAATTTAGAATTGATACATACAACTAAAGGTAAATTAGATAATTTATGTTATAAAATATGCGTAAGAAGAAACAAAGAAGTAACAAAAATGTGTAGAAATCACTCCAGATAATCAACAATCCAATTCCATGCAACAACAGGCTTCCTTGTACATTCCTATCCTTTTCCGAGTTATTGAATATTCTTTCAGTAGCAAGTTTGCTTTCGAAATAACTGTTTTAGTACCCTACCCATTAATTAATCTAGTTAAAATAAAAAGAGTATTACCGTCAAGAATTCACACTGAAGTGATATCTTCACAAAATAATAATAATAATAATAATAATTTTACAGAAAGAAACTGACTTGCAAAGTGGAATTTAATATTGGACATTTTTATATAGCATGACGTTATTGGAAGGTCAACAAGTCCATCCTCTCGTGAGAAAATATTATGTGTAATCATTACACCATAATAAAATTATTTCATTTAATTACAAGTGTCTTTATCGGCAAATGATTCACTAACTTCATTTAACCTCGGTTAAGAAAAATACAGTTAAATGAAATCTCCTAAAATCAATCTAACTGCCAAAAATCTCTCTCCTCATAAAATTGCTTTGTTTTGATTTCTACCTCTCTCGTAAATTTTCAATTTGACGCCTAACTTCCCACATCAATATTCATCCGGATATTCTCCCTCCATTTCATCTCTTATTACTCTATTTTTTTCCAACTGATCTCATTGTTTAATTGATAACTCAAAGTCAAATTTTAATATTTAAATCTTAGTAGTTTAACATAATTGGAATTTATGAGAGAGCTTTATTATGTGAAAATGAGAGAGTCCAAATGGCCTTGTAAGGCACGTGTTTGATATTAATTTTTTTTATAACCAAAATTATATATAAAAATAAGGTTAATTTTTTAATTTAATTTCAGAAAGGGAAAAAACTATGTAAATTAAAATATAATATCAATAAAAATATTGCATCACTACTATTATTAATAATAAAAACAAATAAAGCTCATATTATGAAAGTAAATTCATAAAATGTCTAAGATATAAGATATTAAATTTGGAAGTATTAAAAATAAACCTCTAAATTATCTAATTAACTAATAATTTTATATAAAATTAATGACTATTTTCTCATTATTTTGAATATATGACCTTTTTTTTTTTTTTAAATGTGATGATGAGTTCCTAATTATGCATTATTATGGTATAATAGATAATATATTATTAAATTATATTTATAATTTTCTAATGTATTTAGAATGTGCATCTATCAACATCTTGCAAACTTTGAAGTAGTTAATATAATTATTGAATTATGGTTATTGATATATAATAAACTTAGAAATGATTAATATCGTAAGTACACTAAAATTTATAATATAATAATTTTTAAATTATTAAATAAATAAAAAATTAAATTAGTTCAAGATACTTAATAACATATTTATTGAATTGAGATTTTAAATTTAAATAAGTTTCAAAATTGTGAGAAGAATTTTTTGTTGGGCTTCAATAAGAAGAATAATTATTGGAAATATGTATTATAAATAAAATTGTTTTAAGAATCTAAAACTTATAGTTTTTTGATTTCTTATTAGTTTAAGTTTGGTTCATTTTTCAGTTTGACCTTAATAATTTAATTTATAAAGATAATAATTTATTTATTTTTGGTAAAAAGCTACTTAATTCTTATATTTTTATTTTGTTAAATTACAGTAAAATATTTTTTTCTTATATCAAATAGACTTTGAGTTATCAATAGAACAATGAGATCTGCTAGAAAAAAAATGGAGCAATAAGAGATGAAATGGAAGGAGAATATCCAGATGAAATTTGATGTGGGAAGTTAGGCGTCAAATTGAAAATTTAGAAAAGAGTGTAGAAATTAAAACAGAGCAATTTTAAGAGAGGGAGAGAGATTTTGGTAGCTAGAGTGATTTTAGGAGATTTGATTTAACTATGTTTTCCTTAAACAGAATTAAATGCATCATTTGTTAATAAAAACACTTTTAATTAGATAAAATAATTTTATTAAAAAGTTATACCATATTAACAAAATAATACAATATAACAGTTATACCGAAAATATAACAAGGTCCAATACTACTACATTTTTCAAATTCATAATTGACACATGGTGAGACCAAACTCATGTAGCAGGATGTAGACTTTGTCTGGGCCTCGTTCGACCTCGCAGGCTACACAAGCCCAAACAAACTCATTATGACTACTCTCTTCATAGGCGGAGCAGACTCTGTAAATTAAAATTTTTATAAATATTGTTTAATTAAAAGTGTAATAATTTTAATTTTAAATAATTTATATTAAATTTTTTCTACACAAAAAATAAATTTTAAAAAAAATTGATGGGCCTTGAGACCACACAAACTTGTATTTGGCTCCGTCACTGGCTCTCTCCGTCTCGTAATTGACTATTTAGTGTCAGACTTTCCTTATATTTTTTGAATTAGTAAAGACTTTTTTTTAGTGGGAATTAGTAGACAGCAACAAGAAAAATAAATAGATGTAATAATAATTATTTTGGACTCATTTTGATTCGAATTTTAAGAATATAAGGATAATTTACTAATTTCAATCTCATTGACTTTCATAAAATAGAAATATTGTAAAAATTATTAGACATCTCAATAATTATTATTAAAAAAGGGTGCTGTAAAAGGGACAAGTCATTTATCTTTTCTCCTTTTCATAATTCAAACATAAGAAATTTGTAATTTTTTATTTTTACTTTTAATGTACCACTTTCTATGTTTTTATTTTGCTGCACGCCAACTAATACTATAGCCCTATTTGAAAGAAATTATTAACATTTTTTTAAAGTGAGGTACAAACGTTTTTATGACAAATTAATAAGCATCAGAAAATGAATTTTTTGAAATCAAATTTTTATAATATGTTCCAAACAAGAGTTAAGTACATTTCAAATTTAGAGGGATTTAAAGATTTTCAATTAATTTGTAAAATTTTAAAGTATATAAAAAATCTTATAAACTTATTTCTTATTATGTTTAATGATTTCAAAATTTAGACAAATATAGGCTTCTGCGTAAAATATAAAATAAAATAAAATAAAATTCGATGAATTTAATTGATAGGACTTTTAAGATTTCGAAAACTGGTAAAACATTGTTACCGGTATTTTGATAGAAAATCATATGAATATTAATTGTAGTTTTGAAACTATCATTTTCTATTCGGTCTTTCTAAAAAAAAAAATTACAAATACTTCAGAAGAATTTACTAGTTTAAATGTGTCAATGAATTTAGTTTTGACTAGATGAACCCATTTCATTAGTCTTTGGATACTGATATTTTGGTACCCCAAATTTATAATTATTAAGAAAGTATCATGTGTTTCGCGCGTGATACTCATCATAATTCTTTTAATTTAAATTTTAAAAAATATTTTTTCAAACAGAAAAATATATAAAGAAAAAAAAAAGCGTGAGCGCATGCTTCCATATTTTATGTAATATTTCAATTATTTATGATAAATGAAAGTTCATTTTTATATTTTAGTTTGTGTCGTGAAATAAAAACAATCGGACTTTTTGATTTATAAATTCAATTTATGAAATTTAAAAAATTAAGCCAATATCATTCATTCAATTTAATTCATATTTATTTATGGAAATTGTAAACTATATATAAAAAAAATACTAAAATATTTGATATTATCTTCTTTTAAATTTAGCATAATGACTTGAATTCATAAATTAACTCAAAAAACTATAAATATAAATTATTATTTTTCAAACTTAGAGCTACATATGCATTTTAGTATAATAGATTTGTGAAATTATAGATTTAAATTTAAAATAAATTTATTTTATTTTATCAATGTTAAAGTTAATGTTGTAAATTACATTGCGTATAAAATTTTAAAAGTTAACAAATATATATTAGAATTTAATTCTATAACAAATTCTGAACGACCTATTTGTCAGGACTGTAATTCTCCATCGATCTAACATGAAAATAAAAGCATACAATAAAGCGGACCATCGCCATGTATGAGCAAGAGAACGAAACGAAAAAGATCGTTTCCAAACATTTCTTTGCCATTCATGGTGTGCAATGGTACGTGTGAATGGTTCGATATTTGAAGTGGTTCGACATTTATTGACGATTTTGTAAGTCATGAAGTCTAATTTCATTTTTTCATCTTCATTTAATGAATACACGTTTAATGTACACGTGTGTTATTTTAAAATTTTTATTTTTTTGATAATTTTTTGAAGATTGTCATTTTAACAAAATAATTGTTGAGTCATGTACAACTGTCTACATATAAATAATAAATATGAATGAGGTTGGTGGTAGTTGATTTATATATATATATATATATATATATATATATATATATATATATTCATTTTCTTCAATAAACATCATTATTATTATCTTTTGTTGATAATCAAAGAGCATTTGTGATTGTTTAAACACATTGTTTATTGTTTATTATTAATATTTACTTTAAATAATTTTAAAAGAGTCGTTTATGTTTGATAATAAAAATATATTAATTTTTTCAAGCGTGTACTGTCATCTAACTTAAAATTTATAGCAAATTTGCTATCAAGTGTTGAACTTATCGGGAGACTAATATATTTTGTTGTAATAACAGTTCCCCAAGGTAAAAGCATAAGACGTTTGACATTGAGAAATTTATTTACTACTTGTATTTATAGAAATAAAAAATTGTAAAATAATAAGATGCGAATTAACGTTGAGATAAAATAGTTATGAAATAATAAAATACAAAAAAAAGATAAATAATAATAATAATAATAATAATAATAATAATAATAATAATAATAATAATAATAATAATAATAATAATAATAATAATATTCTTGTATTAAATGTTTTGCAGAACAATTTTCTTGCGAGAAAGCAGAGAAAACGTGGAATCATATCTTGGCCAAGGAAAATCTGAAATGGTTGGTAATAATATTAAAAGTTAGCCAAGGTTATGTCGTTTTGATTCATAAACTTCTGAGTCCAGGATTCAGTGGATACGAAAGTTGAAGAGGTTGACGGTTGGAAAAAAGTCTTATTTTGCAGCCATTCATACGGTGGAGCAATATTTTGTTTTTCCGTGCAAACTTCTAATTAACTGCTCATTAACGTTATCTTATTCCCAAGTAATTAGGCTATAGTTTTTATTTGAGGGGGATTAAACAATTCCTTTAAAAAAATTAGTTCTTTATTTGTTTATAAATTCTTATAAAAAATTGTTAATTATGATAATAATTTATAGTGAGTATAATTTAGTATCTCCACATCGCTAATAATTAGTTTAACTTGATTTATTATGTCTTAATATGACTCATTCTTTTCGTCTTCCCCTTTTTTTTTTCTTCATATGACTCATTTTGATTTTTCTTTTTTGTTATTTGTTAGATACTGTATAATAGAAGAGACATATGGTGTGGGATAAGACCTTAGTTCCTTGACAAGTCTAATGAAACCACTAGCACGTAGTTCAGTTAGTTGGGAGTTGTGCTATCTTAATCAAATGTTTCGAATTCGAGTCATAGAATGCAACTGTGTTTGGTAGGGAGAGATTTACGGCCTATATGATCCTACCCAGCTCGATTCCGGATTAGTCGAGTTTCAAATGAGATACCAGATATTGGGAAGTCAAAAAAAAAAAAAAAAAAACAAGTTACATGGATATTTAATATACTAGTATTGTTTACCCACTAGCTCTAAGTATCCAGCGTTGCTCGAGATAAATGCAGTGCTTATTTTTAAAAATATATTTTAAAAATATAATTTTTGTATTAATATGTATATGTTATTTAGAATTATTTTTTTCTTAGAAAATATTTTTATGAATGATTGTTAAATTTTGTTTTCATATCCTTTGAAATTTGTAAACATCAAATTTAAAAAGCAAAGTTTTAATTCAAAAGATAAACATTGATTTAATTTTCTCCATACAATACCAATAGATGCAAAATATTTTACGTATATATTGTTTAATTTTTTTTCTTATTTTTTCATAAATTTTTGTTAAAATTTATTTTCATATCCTTTGAAATTTATTTGTTAAAATTTTTAAGCATCAAATCTAGAAGCAGAGCTTTAATTCAAAGGATATGCAATAGATTTAATTTTCACTATGCAATACCAATAAATGTAAAATGATTTTTTCACAAATAAAACCTACTACTCCTATTAACTGAGTAAAAATGGAAAAATAAGTAAGAAATACCATCCAAAATCACTATATACAATTGTTACAGTAGTTCATAAGAAAATTTATAGGAGTTGTAGCAATTAAGAAGAAAATTTATAGAGGTTGTAACTTGTAAATATCATTTAGTGTAATTTTAATAGGTTAATTATTATCATAAATGCACAATTTTTAAGTTTAGTGTGAAAAACATATATAACTTTATTAAGTTTTACTAAAATAGTATGAGTTGGGGCAAAATTGTCTAAAATTGGCAAACTATTGAACAAAAACAAATTGGTTTGTGCTAATAGAAAGAAAATAATTAGCATCCATCTATAATTACGGGAATAAAATAACAATTTTAAATAAAGTTTGGAAATCATAATAAAATTGAAACCACTATAAATTTTAAGAGTAGTAAGAAGAGTAAAATGTAAGGAGAAAAAGATAAAGCAATGGGCATCAATGAGTAATTAAGGGGAATAAAGAAGTTGAATAATAGATTTAGACTGCAAGGGTAAAATTGTCTATCTTAATGGCAAAATGTTGAACAAAAAAATTTAGAAATTATAATAAAATTGAAACTACTATAAATTTTAAGAGTAGTAAAAATAGTAAAATGTAAGGAGAAAAAGATAAAATAATGGGCATCAATGAGTAATTAAGAAAAATAAAAAATCGACTTGTAAAATAAATCACGGGTGGAGTATGGGTTTTATTCATTAGATACAAATACAATTACAAATGGTAGAATTATACTACAACAAGAACATGAGTATCTGTTTCACATAAATGCAATTATTTTGTATAAACAAATGACAAATCATGCGACCTAGTATTTTTCTGTACAACAATCTGCATGCAGCTTCGAATTCGATCCCGATTTTCTGCACCGAAACCTAAAATCATTAAATCAAAATAAATCAAAATATTAATATAGTTTATTATGAAATTTCAAGTTGATAAAAAGTATTCTTTCTGAAGAAATTGAAAAAACTTAATGAAATAAATCGGAAATTCTTGGTTGAACTACACAAGAAAAGTCTTACCATATAGTCGAAGCTTCAATCACGAACACTTGAACATCAAATCATCTCACTAAAGAGATAAC
>JAUMHB010072493.1:16835-28921 GCA_032359685.1 Pittosporum tobira | reverse complement strand
ATAATAATAATAATAATAATAATAATAATAATTGGTGATACTGTGGTTTTTCTTTTAGTTTCTTAAGAATTATCTATTTATTTAATAAATATTTATTTTAAACTCAAATTATCTTTACTAGTATGTCAATCGACCAAATTACGCTTAAATTATTTTTAATTTCATTATTATCTTGTTGAAATAAATTATTTGTAACAAAATAAACTAATTAAATATGTTATCAAATGAGATGCTAAAAGCGGGGACCATTGAAAGAGAGAGGTGGGAGGCAGTACCAGATGGTATAGATAATGTTGTGAAGTTAACATGTCTGGGAGTTCATTTCATTTCATTCCATTCCAATCCAATTCAATTCCAATCATCTCCCAATCTGATTTGATTGATGCTTGTCCATGGCATGCCATACTGGCTCTGGCGCATTACCCTTTAGTCTTTACCACATTGTGTGGTGTGGGGTGGATAGACATTTTAGACCCTGATATGTTCTTCTCACAATTGTACTTCAAATTCTCAAATCATGGTGGTTCTAATTTATATTTCAAGTCCCACAAAAGCCTTTTTTTTTTTCTTTTTCTTTTGGTATTTTTTTATTAGACTCAAATTATTATTTCCGATGATTTACAAATTAATACTCTTTTCGTTTCAAAAAAATTAATTTAATTTATTTTTTGATTAAATTAATATTTTTTGAATTAAAATTATTATTTTTTCATGCACACATGTGTGTGTGTGTGTATATATATATATATATATATATATATATGGTAACAATATAATAATAAAAAACTATATTAAATGTACTATAAGATTTAATTTTTGTTTGATTGAATACTTAAATATATATAATTAATTTTTAATTTTTAAAATTGATCAATTTAACAAAATATTTTAAATTAGATTAATTTTCTTTGGACGGAGGGAGTACTTTATATAAACATTCCCTACTAGTATACATCGACTGTATTTGTTTGGTAAAATAAATTTATAACTTAAATTCAATTCATTAAAATTTTAAAATTAAATTTAAATTATAAATTCAAATTTTAAAATTTTGAATTTAACAAACACATACATATTTTTATTGCATTCTCAAAACAAACACTTTGTAAAAAGTCAAAATTTGTTGTTTTATTTGTTGTTCTAAATTTAATTCAATGATTATATTATATTTAAATTTATTAATTATAAAAAATTAATAAAAATTTATTTAATATAAATATAATATAATTATTAAATTAAATGTAAAATAATAGATAAAACAATAAATGATAGAACAAATTTAGACTCACCAAATAGTACAAATAAAATTCATACATACCCCGTGTCCTCATCAATGATGATTCAATGCTTGCAACAGTAGGTGAAAAGGTCCAACTTTTACCACCATAGTTACCCTGACAAGGACAAAACAGACCATAAATGATGACCAGGTAATAATAATAATACTATTATTAAGAATAATAAATTATGGAATGAGGAGGACTAAGGGGAGCAAAAGCCATGATTGAGATTAATTGGTACCCCTCACTCCCTGACAGACCCCCATCTCATCATTGAATTTCTTACACCAACCCGGCCCACAAGCCATTCCATCTTTCTCCTCTTCTTTCTATATAACCCCACCCACCTTCATTACCCTCCATCTGCAACACTTATTATACTCTTATTTTTTTTCTTTTCTAATTTAGTACTACTACTTCTGGAAGACTATTTTTGTGGAGTCTTGAAGGTAGTATGATGGTTCATCAAAGAGAGGAGTTGGGCCTGGGTCTGAGCTTGGGCTTTCAGGCGCCGGAGAATAGCCGGAGTTCTGTAGCTGCATCTTCATCATCATCATTGCAGTTGAATCTCATGCCTTCTTTGGTTTCCTCATCTGCTTCGCCCTTCAATCTTTTCCAAACCAACTCAACTTGGAATCATCAATCCTCCGTCCCGTCCTCCTCCCCAGCCTCAGGTATTTACATACATACTCTTTATCTTTTTAATCTCTGCATGTTTCTATTTTCTCCCTACTTTCCTTTTAGATCTGATCTTACTTTCTGTTTAGTATTATTTCGTTTTACTTGACTTTTGCCTTTTCTTGTTTTCCTTTGTGTAAAAATGCTTTATTTTCCAATCTTTCTCACACACATGCCCATTTACACTTTTCATTAATTTGGTCAAGACCCAAAAATTAATAAAAAGTCTTTGAATTAATTGCTAATTAGAGCCTCATTTCTGAACAGATCTGTGACTTTCTTAAACATGCATTCTTAAACGGTCTACCAAAAAAACGTAATTGACTATTTCCAAGCCGGTGGGCCCAACCCAGAACTTATGTTGGTTTTTCTTTTAGTTAAACCACTTATGTTGTCTTTTCCCACTATTTTGCCATTTGCAGATCGGAATTTGGAGGCACGCAGAGTGGAGACGAGATCTTTCCTGAAAGGAATCGACGTGAACCGGCTACCGTCTTCGACGGTGGACATGGAGGAAGAAGCCGGTGTGTCGTCGCCGAACAGCACGATATCGAGCGTGAGTGGAAAGAGGAGTCTCGAGAGGGAAACCAACGGTGACGATCTAATAGATTGCTCTCGAGGTACTAACAGCGATGAAGAAGACGGTGACAATTCAAGAAAGAAGCTTAGACTATCCAAAGACCAGTCCGCCATTCTCGAGGAAAGCTTCAAAGAACACAACACTCTCAATCCCGTAAGTAATTTTCAGTTGTTTGAGGTGGTGACCGGTGAGGGGTGTTTTGGTAAATAATATTGACGTGTTTGGGTTGTTTTGTGGTTGCAGAAGCAAAAGCTGGCTTTGGCCAAGAGACTAGGGTTGAGACCTCGTCAGGTCGAGGTCTGGTTTCAGAACAGGAGGGCAAGGTGAGACATTTTACTTCTTGTCCAAGGGCATATTTGGAAATTTGAAAATCTGTATTTTTGTTTTTATTAGGAAAAACGATAGCACATTATCTGTTGCATGACATTGCACATGTTTCAGCTTCCATGTGGGCGTGGCATTTCACGTGGGATCTTTAGTTGAGTATGATGTGGGGTCGGAAACGGTGATATAGGGCTGGTGATGTATGGAAGACCTCAAATTAGTGGATGAAGTTGACTTATTTTTGGTGTCTTAAGAAATTTCGCAGAGATCCAATTAATCCCTAATCAGTTGTTACACAGTTTTCTTAAGTTGTAAGAGTGTCTATGTTCTTCTAATTCCGATTATATCTAATTAATTTCTGTCAAGAGCCACCTAGATGGTAGACCCTTTCTTCCCGACCCGAGACAACTTACCAATATTTAAAACACTTATTTTTGCCATTTGTTACAACTTACAACTACGTATGCACGTTGTATAACCTCTGTAGCAATAAAATTGCCCATTAGCATATATCTAGTTTCCCTTCTATGATTACACAAGTAACCTTACAAAGTGAAGTGATTTTCTCATTGAGTACACATTACATATGTTGCTTAGGCCCTGTCTGTCGAACATTATTTTTGATTAGCATATAATTATTTTTAAAATATTTTTTTGAGTTTATTATTTGAAATAAGTTATATATTAAGGACAATAGTTTTTTCAATTTATTTTAAAGAGGTATTTATGTTATCACTTATATCTTACTTAATTTAACAAATAAATTTTAAGTTGATTTTAAATAAGTCGTGACAAACGAACATGATTCTTGTGTCAGCACTGCTCATGTTTTGACCACATGGGAACTAATGGTAATCTGAACAAAATTTGTTATGTGCAGGACAAAGTTGAAGCAAACTGAAGTCGATTGTGAGTTTTTAAAGAGATGTTGTGAGAATCTGACGGACGAAAACAGGCGGTTGCAGAAGGAGGTGCAGGAGCTGAGGGCACTCAAACTATCCCCGCAGTTCTACATGCAAATGACCCCTCCCACCACCCTCACCATGTGTCCTTCATGTGAGCGTGTTGCTGTCCCACCGTCATCGTCGTTGGCAGGCACAGCAACGACGCCTGTTGAGCCACCTCGGCTCCACCAAATGGGTCACAATCACCAACGGGTCCCATTCAACCCATGGGCCTTGGTACCGGTTGCTCACCGGCCGTTCGATACCCCCTCCACCCGTGATCGTGATTATGCAAGCGCTAGGCGGGCATAGTTGTCATTTCTGCTCTCGTTAGGGTATCATATCATGTGTGTGTATATGAGGTCTAAGATATGGTGGTTAGAATGTGATACGGTAGGGTCTCAATATGAATTCTTGTATGGACCCCCGTTCCGTTCAAGTGACTAAGGTAGAGTCTTTAGTACTAATTGTTCTTCACCCTTTCTAGAGTAAAAAGAAGTCTGTTTTGGAAGCTAAGGGAGAGCTTTGAATGTTGAGTTCTCTCATTATTAATCAAAGGGATATGCCTTGAATTTTTTTATTGAGTATAACTACAAACATGGTTATTATATATTAATTTAATAAAACATAGTACAATACGTAATACAATTAATTTTTTTTTATATTTTTAATAGTTAAATTAAATATTTAAACTTTTAAGTAATATATTTTTGTATTATTTTATGTATAATGGATGTATTATAAATATATATATAATTTTTTTTGTTTTTATTTTAATTTAAGATTTGCATTATAATAATTTAGAAGGTTATATTAGATATAATGATTAAATTTTAATTTTTCTTGAAAGTCATGATAAAAATATATATATTTTTTATTAATAAATAGAGTAAAAACCTATAATCATATGATTTTTTTTCATAAAATTACTATTAGATAGAGTTTTGTGTACTAGATATAGTTGTTTTAAATTTATTTATTTACATCATCATGATTTGTAATATCACAACCATTTGATTCGATGGACTATAAAACGAAAAATAAAATCCATGCTACATGTTCCAAGGGAATGCAAATGAATATGAGATGACTGTGAACTCTTTACTTCAGCAATTATTAAAGAAAATTGTTAAATTTATAAGTAAAATTGTTGGATAATTCAAATATTTATTATAATTATTTTTTGAGCAGGTATAGTTTATATTTAATTACATTATATTGGAATAGTTTAAGCTGTACATATAAAACATACGGATGGAATTTAATAAATTCATTTGTAAATTTAGCAGTTCCTTTACTAAAGTTATAAGGATATTAGCATTAAAGTCCGAACCATAATTGTCATTTATTAGGTTGAAGAATTTATGTGTAATTTTATTGACTTTGGAAGAAACTTGAAGCATTTACTTTGAACAAGTAAGATCCTGATTTTTTTTTGGAATTAAATCAAAGACTTTTGGGGCAAATAGTCAAAATTGAGACCCCTGGAACAATATTATAAGCCTTAACTTGTGTTTTTTTTTTTTTTTTTTTTGACATATAGTCAAGTTTGACATTAATAGCCCACTTTATCAAATAAATCATTGTAAAATTTTAGGCTAAACTTGTGTGTTTCATTCTTCAACTTTACAACAGACAAATTCATTAATTAAAAGTCAAGTCAATTTGCGAGACAGGAGAGAAAAATAAGCAAAATGGATAGAATTTTTAGGTAAGTAAATGTATGGGGCCTTGAATGATGTAAAGCCCAACGACAAAGTGGAGCCCGAAATGAATTAAGGAGGCAAAGCCATTACAGAGATGGGTGGATTCTGGGGCCCAACTTGCGTAATGGAGTTGGTTGCAAGGAAATTGATGTCCACTCTTTACCAAGCGACGTCCAATGGGATGAGAGATCAGTCGGTCCACAATTAAAACAGCTGTTTTCCAAATAAATAAAAATGTGTAAAATTACCTGTTTTCACTTTAAGGATTTGAGTTTTTAATTTTATAATTCACCTTCTAATTTGGTTTAAATTGGAATGCCATATCATAAATGGATGATGTCGCTCCACCAATGCGATGCTTACGTCGGAATTAAATTTGGAATATATATATATTTTTTTCACAATACAAAAGGGCAAGAAGATATTTGATGATACAATCAAAGCAAAAAATGCTATTATTTCACTGGGTCTTGAGTATTTTGATCCACTGTTTCATAACGAGAGAATTGATACAAGAGGCTGACTGGTTTTGACTTTAATTTTATACTATTTGTTTTTATTAATTATCAAGTGAAAAAAAAAAAAAATTTGAAATTCAATTCCACACAAGCGCTGGAGAGGCGACACGTCAGGGTCCTGTTATCAATTTATGACACCATGGTCCTTCTAAATTAATTTGGAATGAATTGTAAGGTGAATTCCTGAATTTAAAATCCAACCCCTAAAATAGAAAGAGGTATAAAGGTCAGGGGATGTGTGTGTGTATAGAATTTTGTAATTTATTTAAAAAAATTTTAGACTTTTATATATACGTAGTCCTAAAAATTTAAGAAGATAAATTATAAAATTCTACATTGCTTCTATGTATAATGAGTTTTACGAACGACGTCGTGTTGATATCCATGCTCATGCTCATCCAGTAGGATGAGCTTGTGCTAGTTAGGGTTTGCTGATAAAAGATAAATCATTTCCATTGCATCCATGCAAAAATTAAAACTCAAACCAACAACATGATGAAGTAAATCACGCAACAATCTATGTATACCAGGAGGTCCATAAGAAAAGAAAAAAAGAAGTTATGATCATATGAAAATAATAACACTGATAAAAATTGAAACTTTGAGCACAATGCCCAATCCACCATTTTTACATTTCTGATCTTCTTGGAACCTCCCCCGTCGATCCTCTGATTGCTGCAATCCTCTGGAGCCGAATCTGTTCCCTAAACTTCGCTATGAATTCATCAGCCTTCTTATCAACATCAGGCCCTTCATCACCAGCACTATTCTGTGCAATTTCTTGATCATTTACTGATATTTCTTCGAACTCATCATCTTCATCGTAATTTGAGTCTTCATCAGTTTCCATAAGCACCTCTTCAACGAGGAAGTCTTTCTTCTCCTCCGTTGGAAACTCCGAAAATTTTTGCTTCGACACAAATGGTACATTTTCATGTATGATTTTGAAGGTTGATTGGACTTCATTTGCTTTCTTCTCTTCCTTGTTATACACATATTTTTCACTAAATTCTCTAGCTTTGCCTTCCCTTTGGATGGGTTCAATCGGTTTAATTGTTCGAACAGATTTTGCCTTTAATGAACCATCGCTTGAAGTTCTCTGCCACCACTCTGCCCCTTCCCCTGAATTTCCCCTGATCAAGAAATCATCCTCTCTGTCACTCCCATTCAACTCCTTTGGTGCACTCTTTATAATGTGCTTAAATTCTTTCTGAGGAAAAAACTCATCTTTTTCCACACTAGAATTTGATTTTGCTAATGTAGGTTTACGGAGAAATGGTTGTGGCGGCGGCGGCGGAGGAGGAGGAGGAGCTGCAGATTTGTCAAAATTCTTTCTCCTCGTCAAATCCTCAAGATTCTTGTTTTGAATTTCAGAGGTTAAAGAAGGTGAAGGGGAAAGCTTTTTTGGGGAAGGAGAAGTTGAATTTGTTCTTGATGATCGAGATGATTGAGAGCTATAAGAACGCAATTCGGGCTTGTTTAATTCATATTCCTCCATTGAGGGAGGCAGAGAAAAAGGGTTTTCCACGCCTTCTTTCATTTCTACTCTTCCTGATCTTGATCTCCATGGAATTGGAGAAGGAAGGACAACATTTTCCTCCACTTTTCCCTCCAATTCCAGAGGATCTACCCCTCCAAATTCCCCTGTATTTGAATTACTAGAATTTCTTGAAAATCTCTTTGAACCCAAATTTGAACTAGACCTATTGATACAATCACTTGATTCAATGACATTAGGGTCAGAAACATTACATTTCAAGCTTAGAACGGGAAACAGCAATGGCTTTTCGACAATTCTTGAACTAGTTCCTCTGTTTTCTTCGAGGACAGAGGTCTCTGGAGCTACAACTACCATGGGTTCCCCCCTATAATTGTGAAAACTCCAAGTTTGAACTTTATTTTCGTAATCTCCAGATGGGTTTTCAGTTTCATCACCAAAAATTGATGAAACTTGAAGTAATCCAGACACATATGACTGAGCACTATCAAAATTTGAGCTATGATATTTGTCAATTTCGTCGTTTCGCTTGCTAAATAGGCCATAAGAGACAGCTATACCAACAAATATAAGTTGAAGAAGCTCCCAACTTCTAGTGTGCAATGTTTGGTTAATGAATTCAGGGGGCTGTGAAGGGAAATGTGGGAGAATAACCAGAAAAATTGAAACAATTATAGCTTTGTAGAGAAAATGAGTGTAGAACTTACTTGAGTTTATATCATTTTCTTGGAATTTTGAGGAGGATACTCTTTGTGGTTTGTAGCTAACGGAGTCATTTTCTGCCATTGGAGGACAGAGAGAAGCTCTGTTTTGGATCTTGATGATGGTTGAAGAATGTGGAAGGAGATTAGAAAATTAATGAAGGATAGTATGATATACTTTAGAGGGTAAGGAAAAGTACAGAAAATGAGAGAGAGAGAGAGGAGGAAAGTTTTGGGGAAGAGTGAGCTGATTTCAAAGTGCTTTTAGCAACTTTAACCATTTCAATCCACTCCAACTTTAAACAAAATTTTTTTCCCGGTTGAATTTTATTAAATAATAAACTACATTCGGTGAAAATTAGTGTGCAAATACATCGTGTTTCTTGTTAGAATTACATATATATATATATATGTATATATATATATATATATATTTTCCATTTTATGGAATTTGGAATGCTGATTTATTAAAATTTGAGAAGGAAAATGCAAGGGAGGGGAGAATATGGGGAATGAGGAAAGATGGAGGGTGGGGGCAAATGGGTTGCGTGGGTGTGATGAGGATTCTTCTTTTGCAGTGCATACGCAAAACTTTTTTGTTGGTTTAGTATATGTTAGTCATCCTCTCCATTTGAGTATTTTCCTGTTACTCTGTGTGTGTGTGTGTGTGTGTGTGTTTTATGCAACTTTGGAGAGGAGTGTGGATGCTTTTCTTCTCTATCTTGTCTTCGCTCTTCACATTCTGCATTTCTAAATTCTGGAGTTGATGTTTGGTTCTCTTTAGCAATGACCACGCATACTTCTCTCTCTCTCTCTCTAAAAAGCAAAGCATGCATACTTTAATATGCATATTATACTGATGTGTATGGACATATCGTTTCGAATTTCAATATAATATAAATATTTGAAAAAATATATAAATCATATTCTATAAAATCTAAATTAGGTATTTTTATCAAAATGTAAAATTAATTATTTTGATTCAGATAAAGAAGAGCCATTAAACACTGAGAAAAAATTGATTGTTACTGGTGCCAAAAGGGTAAGGACACCAAAAATATAAGAGGAAATCGCTGTTAATTAAATAGTAAATGAAAATACAAAGCTAAAAAAAAAAAAATACTTGGGACAAAAGAGGGGCACAGTGAGGCATGTAAATGTTTTCTCTCTCTATAAAGTGCATGTTTGGTATTTATTCCCAATTTTGTTTGGTTGGTAATCCTAAGTTCGAGTCTAATAATGGGCTCACAAAATAACCCACGTTGGTTGCTTTAGTCCAACATCATCAACATGGTTGGTGAGTGGGCTCAAATGTTATCCTCCTTTCATTTTATTTATTTTTATCCCATTTTAGACTGATCCGCTTACTTATATGTTACTCTATTCGTCCGACATTTTGTTTACGGTTGTTATAACAGGAATGTTAAGGTGTTTAAAAAATATATTAAAATAATTAGTTTTTGTAATATTTAAATTATATTTAAAAATATAACATATGAACATATTAAAAAGTAAGAAATTTTACAAAAATAAATTATTTTAATATATTTTTTATTTATCTTAAAATCATTGTTACATAACCGTTAAAAAAAAAATATTATAATTATTTTGGAAGGAATGGAGTATATGGAAAGTTCTTCCTTAAATCACCTCTTAAATTGTACTGTATTACATGTTCCCAGAAAAGGAAATAGTCCAGATTCTATCCACATTTGAGTGGTGAGAATAGAATAGATAGTATTTGATACCAACTTAAAATGTTTTAAAAATTCTCTTAAATAATATTTTTTATATTAAATATTTTTTAAAAATATAATATACAAATATATTAAATCTTCTTACATATATTTTTTATATTAAAAAAAATAATATGTAAATATATTAAGTATAAATTCATTGAACATATTTTTAGAAAGATTAGTGAATAATGTGAACAACACAAAACAAACACATTTCAAAAAATGACTTATTGATTTAAATATGTAAGTTATTTTTCTAAAATAACAATAACAATGAGATTTTCCGTTGACTGAAAAATAATTTCCTGTTGACTGGATTTTCTCTGGCATACCAAACACTGAAAAATTTTAAAAATATTTTTCCTGTATCAAACAATGTCTACTGTCCATTTGATAACTGATTATGCTTTCATGTTTTTACTTGAGGTTTTTGATTTCATATGTTTTTGTTTTTACTTGTTTCCAATTGTAAAATCATAAATTAGGAAACAATGTTTGATAATTACGTATTACATGAAATATAAAAAAAAAAATCAAAAATATTATTTGGGAACAAAATTAATTTTTATCCAAATTTTAGTATATTACTTTAAATTATATACAACAATATATTACAAGTACTAATAAAATTAGTAAATATGACACTCTTAAAAAAAAAGAAAGAGAGCAGCCATTAGATTTTTTCCCCAGCTAACATAGAAATTTGATAGGATTTATCATAGAAGGAGTGTTTAGAAAATATATTGTTAACTTTTGTTGTCCGCGAATCGAATACATGACTTAATTTACAGCTGATACTTTTAAAATTTAAAAAACATATTTTTTGTTTTTAAATTTATAGAAATAAAAATAATTATCAAATAGTATTTTTTACTACTATTTATAAAAAATTAAAAATAAAAACAAAATTTAAAAACAGAAAACAGTTACCAAATTTTCTCGGGTACACATATTTAATACCTTATTCCGGTTCCACCGATATCTGAAACGAGACGAAACACTTCTGGTATAACATACCATTTGTCCTCTAAAACCACATGTTCCGTACCGTTCCGCTCGATACGATCTTGGTATCTATCTATGATCACCACAATTGCGAGTTTGTGAATTAATTTATGATTTTATTTGACTCATATGGAATTATTTAATGTTAATATATTTTGTTCATAACAACATTGACAAGTAATTATAGCCTTACAGCACAAGTGCTATGGACATCATAATTAAAATGATTCTCTCCATTTAAAAAAAAAATATTCCATTCATCTTAAAAAAAAAGATTAATAATTCAAATAACATGTGAAATAAAATAATAAATCAATAATTATTTTTTTCTGAGGGAGTAAAAAAATACTTTCTACAATTGGGATGGCAGTTACTATTTAAATAAGAGTTGGTTATAACATTTTAATTTTTTTTTATTTAAGAACCTTGCAACAATTCTCATCCACGTGGCGACTTGCAGAGCTTTTGGCGGCCCTCGGTCAGGACCGTCATGTTACGCTATCCTTCCTCCAAATGCTCTCGAAACAATAAATAAACAAAATTATGTGCGGGTCCTTTGAGTACGACTTCGGGTTCCGAAATTCTAACCCAACTTTTCCTTCGAAGACCACCCAATATTTTTCTCAAATTCGATCCTAATAATCTTCTCAATTTTTGTTAAAATCATGGCGAAATTTGATGATCGTGTTTACCTTTTTTTTCGAATTTTGAGGATTTTTTATTTTTAGGTTTTTTTATTTTGCTTATAGGTGTGTATTTGTAAGGAGTTATTGTGGGTATAAAATTGAGGTTTGAACTATGCTCATCGAGGAATTGAAGGGAGGGGTGGACTTGTTAGGAGATGGTGGGGAGGGTTTGAGTGGCGGTAGCATAGTGGTGGCGGATGCAAAGAGAGTTTTGGTTGGAGCAGGTGCTCGAGCGCTGTTTTATCCAACGCTTTTGTATAATGTTGTCCGGAATAAGATTCAGACTGAGTTTCGCTGGTGGGATCAGATTGATCAGGTATCCTTGTCATCTCAACTCAATTAGGTTTATGTAATTCTAATTTGTTTTGACGGATGCTGGTTGATTACAATTTGAGATGATTCTGGTTGATTACAATTTGAGATGATT
>JAUMHB010072493.1:0-16735 GCA_032359685.1 Pittosporum tobira | reverse complement strand
CTGGTTGATTACAATTTGAGATGATTCTGGTTGATTACAATTTGAGATGATTGGTTTCATTTGATGTATCACAAACTATTGTATAATTAGCATGAGATAAGCTATTAACATTTTTTTGGTTCTACTGATAGTTTCTTATAAACAACGTGTAGAAGTGGAATGATGTAACCTAAAACTCTGAAGTGTACAATGTGTTTGGTAAATGGTAACTGTAAAGTCTTTTAAGGAGAGAGGAAAAATAAGCGGAGAACACAATTCAACTAAGGTTGTTGCAGTAAATTGGATATAAGGAACTTCTTATAGAGTTGAGTTTTGTAACATTTTAATACATTTGTTTTTTTTGTTTTCGGTGAAAAGTGAGTAAACAGTTACTTATCCCGAAAAGGTGATATTCTATACCACCATTCCTGGGATTGCCTGATACATCTGAAAGTGGCTTTTGGAATGTGAGCTAAACCATTCTTCACAATCTTTGTATGTTACGTGATTGATGAAGGGTAAAAGATAACTGTGAAGTTCTGAGGTTAAGCAATTGAAGATTATGTAAACATGGTTATTTGTTGTTCTTATGATATGCTCTTTTTAATTCAATTGACTTTCTAATATTTGCTAACATTTACTTTCAGTTTTTACTGTTGGGTGCTGTTCCATTTCCATCTGATGTCAAAAGGCTGAAGGAGCTTGGTGTGTGTGGTGTAATCACTTTAAATGAGTCATATGAGACTTTAGTTCCAATATCTTTATATCAAGTGAGTCTGTTTTTTACATTTATGCTATATGTCAGTTATCTTTGCATCCTTAATTTTACTGTGACTGTTGGTTTCTTCTCTTAGTTGAAGGTCCTCGATCATGATGCAACTTTCAGTGTTAGGTAGATGACTTAGCCCTTAGGTGGTTGTTACAATATGCATTAGCTGCTGAAGTAAATTTTCTCCATGGAGGAGTGCGTGGTATATGGTTGAGAAATTCTTGAGTTGATATGGAAAGTTTGTTATTAGAACTGGAATTTACTCATAATAATAATAATAAAAACTAAAGAAATGTATATCTTATAAGAATCAGCCTTTTGGGGTAGTTTTACAAATTGAATGTGATCCAGTGACTGCTGGGTCTTCTGATGTCTTATCCTGATCTTGGTTCTATGCCTAGTTGGGTGGGTGCTATTCGTCCCGAAATGAAAACCCAATGGATATCAATATACTTGAGGCCTTTTCAACTATAGTCTTTATATGGATTTCAAATTGTTAATTTATGCTTGTAAAAGAAAATCTTTTATTTGTAGCGAAACTTCTATTGGGCGTCCTGAAATTTATGAAAAATTAATAGGTCAAGATGTATAGTAAGAGAGATGAATGCTTTTGCTGCTTTATGTTAGGACTGAGGATGAAATTCTAGTTTTTTCCCTTTATTTATGAAACATGGAAGGTCCTAGACTCCTAGTTTGGTTAAATTCTTCAATGGTAAGAATCTTTGAGTCTTCTTTGCCATTGTGCAAGCCGTGAGTATTTTCGAATATTTATCTAGTCACATTTTGTTTTCTGCGGTTTTGTTCCTTGAGGCAATATTGTAGTCTAGCCTTACCCTTGAATTCAACCTTTTCAGAAATTTCTTCTATATATTGTGCAGGTACATAGTATTGATCATCTAGTTCTCCCGACTAGAGACTACCTCTTTGCACCATCCTTGACAGATATATGCAAGGCTGTAGATTTCATTCATGGCAAGTATCTCTAAATTGTAGTGACTACTCCCGGTAAATGTGCACAAATACTTATTGTGTTGCAAATTGCTTGTCCTCTTCCCCTTTATTGATTGTTCAAAAGATCAAGTCACCTTTTTATTTTGGTATAAGATTAAGTCATAATAGTTTTTCTTATCGTGGACATTACTTGTCTGCCCTTTGGTTTTGATAAACTAAGTTTGCTGAAACTCTTACCCCTAAATTTGTTAAATTGGACTCCGGTCAATTGAGGAAAAGGTACACTTTAATATCTTAAATTGGGGTGGGATCCACTAGATATTAGGTTGGAATTTTTTTCAAACCTTTAAACCCTCCTTAAAAAATGTAGAATGAAGGGAACAAGTAATTTGGGATGGAGGAATCTTCATCTGGTGCAGATTCAGCCTTGTGACGTAAATCTCTACACTGAAGATATAAGTCACCATGCAAGGCCAAATTCACCCTTGGTTTAGATACTCTGTTTTATTTATTTATCCTGTTTGGAACAGCTTATTACAACGGAGTATAGCTTATTTTCAAAAATAAATTAGCTTAAAAGTGTTTGTTTTTGCTAATTTTAAAAAAGTTATTGGCCGAGTATAACAGTATATTCAGCTTATTTGAAAAAGTTGGTCAATAGATGTTTTTTTTTTTTAACAACTTTTAGCTTATTGTAGTTAACAAATAAGCTTTAAGTTGGTCTGTAATAAGCTGTGCCACTATTTGATATGATCTGGTGCGTTGATGTGGTGTTTTAAGGTTTAGTGGAATTTATTTCTTTTGATAAAAAGTTTGTGGGACTGGTTTGTTGACCACTCCTCCCCAGCATCGAACGGGGTTCAAACCTGTCCTCATTTCATCCCCTTGATAACTGTGCTAAACCATCATGGTTTGTAATTTTATAGAGAACACATTGCGAGGAAGAACTACTTATGTTCACTGCAAAGCTGGTCGAGGGCGTAGCACAACTATTGTAATATGTTATCTGGTGAGCTTAAATATTGGTAAAGATTATTCCTTTTTACATTTTAAAAAAAATATCACTTTCCCTGAATTTCTGTGTTACAGGTGCAACACAAGCAGATGACACCGGATACTGCATATGCTTATGTAAAGTCGATACGTCCGAGGGTACAATTGGCCTCTGCCCAATTTCAGGTAGGCCGGTTTCTGGGTGTCAGTTCTGCATCAATTTTTGTAGGAATTGATTATTAATGTGATCAAGTAGATCCCTTTTCGGGAATTACTGCTTTCAGTTATCGTGCTTGGCACCATAATGATTAACACGCTGAGTAATATGCTCAACTGTAGTCAATTGTGCGCTTTATCCCTGCCATTAGTTACTCTATCTAAGAGCTGGTGGATATCAGTTCTTGTGCATCAGCACGACCTTTTATAATTGAATTCATTGTCATAGCTTCCCTTTCGTTTGGCCGTAATGTAAAATTTTCTACCCTGAATTTAAGTGACTAGCGTAGGGTGAAACACTGTGTGCATTGATAGTGGTGGAAGGGTAGAAATCTGATAGGACTTCTAAACTCTTCAGCTGGAACATACTCCCTCTTCCTGCAAAATGAGTCCAACTTGTATCATTTACATAATCCCATCTTCACCCCTAGTACAGTTATTGCATAGTAAGTGTTGGTGGCATGGTTATGAAATTGTGATGTTTAACTTAAAATTATGTGATATGGAACAACAGAAATCGTGAAATGGGCTTATTTTGTGGGATGGAGGGAGTAACTTATCAGATCATCTCGTTTTGACCAACATAAATATCTCTTTGCTTTGGTTTGCTTGATTGCAGGCTGTCCAGGAATACTACCATCTCAAAGTGAAGAAAGTGTATAACTCGAGCTACACTAGCAGGTGTGGCTCTAGCAACATGACAAATGCAATACTGAGACCTCTGAAGTTCTTTGCAGCTGCGGAATTATTTGCATTCGATGATGGTTCAGTAGTTCTTATTACCAAAGCCGACCTTGATGGTTACGACGCAAATAATGAGTCTGGTGATGCGGAAAGCAAGATTTGGCCTGATTGTAGTTTGGTTTACCAGGTTCGAGTTGCGGGCCAAGCGGCTTTGGCAAGGATGTCATGCATGTGGCTCCATTCCAGTAATAGCAATACCAACAAGAAGATTTCTGGTGAGAGCAGCTGCTTAAACAGGGCTAATCAAGTGGGAGGTCTTGCTGTAAATATCCATGTCTACTGAGGAATACTTTTCAAAATATGTATATAATACGCACAAGTTGTTTTTTAGTGTATATATATATGTTGGAAAAATGTCTTGAATAGCATCAGTGACCCCCCTTTTTTCTCTCTTTTTCCTTGATTTAATGAAATGTTACGCAGGATGAGGTGTGATGGAACTTTTGATGGTTAGGGTAAAACCGTAACATTTTGAGATCATAATTGGGGCTGTTAAAAAAGAAGTCTGTCCAGCTTAGTTCGTTGAGATAAAATGGTTATTTTCTCGAGTTTGATATATTTAAGTAATTAAATTTTTTATTGAACTTCTAATGAGTGGAGTTGTAGTTTTTACCTGAATAATTTAAGATTTTTAACTTCATGTCATTAATTTAATGAGATGAATTTAAGATTCGGTTTGTTAAACTTTGGATTTTAGGGCTTGTTTGTTAGAAATTATTAAATTATGGTTTGTAATTTAAATTGAATTTTAAATTTTTATTAAATTTAAAGTGTAAACCTTAAACAAAAATAATAAATAAACATATTTTGTTTTAACTAAATTTAAATTTTATAATGTAATAGTATCCTGAACAATCAATGAATTGCTATCTAATAAGAACTAAATGGGCTTGAGTCCAGGTTTTAGATGAGGACTGCTCATTTGACAACTCTCATGTTAGGTGGACACTTGATAACTAGTCGACATACACACTTCACTAGTACTCCAGTTGGAGTTCAATTTTTTAACCTTAGAAGTTTATTTTTCAGTAATACTAGTATAAAATGATAGTATAATAATATTCATAAATTAAATATCTCAATTTTTTAATTGTATGATGATAATCATGTTCTCATTTTTAACTATACAGTTATTGTATTTAAAATTAATTATTATATTACATATTTAAAGATAAATATAATATACCGATACATATTAAATTTAATGAAATTCAAGAAATTGCAATTGTAAACTGTTCCTTCAGAATACCCGGAGCTCACAAATAAGGTATCCTTGAATATGACGCCATTGTTTAGCCCAGAGATTTTAGGGCTTTGGTCAGTATTAGGCTTTCAAAAACCTTCATCGAAGTTACCAGCTTTTACTATTGAACTTCATTTGACTTCTTCTAACCATTTCCCTTCATTTGAATTTTCGCGGTAAAGGATGACGATGGCTGCTTCTAACCCTACCCCCTTCTCCGTTACCCAATGTTCCTCCCTAAATTCAGCTGGTAACCCTAAAAATCTAGCCTCTTTGGTTTCAAATTTGAATTTTGGTTATAGATTCACAGCATTTCTGGCATGGCAAGAGGAATGATAATTGGGGGGCAGGTGGCACCTTTTCATCATCATCCAAGAACTGTAAAGGTTTTAACTTTAGGGTTTTGAACGGTAAAGGTGTAATCGTTAGGGGTTTTGTTGTAATTTTTGTTAATGAATTATTAAATTTTTGTTAATGAATAATACATGTGGTTCTACTTGCTTTAGCCCTTTTTTTTTTTTTTTTTTTTTCTGCACTATGATTTTGTTTTCATAGTTTGTGAATTGGGTGGCTATCTTTTCAATCTATAATTAATTGGGATATTTTTCGCACAATTCTCTGTGATGACAGACTCTGATATAGTAGTAATTTTAAAAGTTGAAGAACTGCACATATGGTAGTGCTAATAAATGAGAGTAATCCTTCAACTAAATAGTCTGTTATAGACTGAAAATGTGTTTGCGTTTGTTTGTTTTTCTCCTACCTCAGGGAAGTTATGGTGTGAATCCTTTCTTCAGCTTCAGCAAGTTTACGATCAAGATCTCATTCTTGGAATTTAGAAAAAGAGGATGATAAGAAGATGGAGACACTGTATGCTTTTTTCGCCCATGAAAAGCACCCTACTAGTGGATTAGCTTCTTATTCCCTATACAACTTTGACATACCTGGTGATCCTAAAATTTATGTATTTCCATTTGACTCTGAGATGGCCCAAAAATTCAGAACCCTTTTATCAGTTTCTCCAATTCTCACTTTCCCCTGCTCCAAATTTCCTGCTAGTGTACCTCCTATGAGTTTTGTTGGACTAGATTCCAAGCTTTACTTCTTAGGTGGTGGTACCTACGATATGTATAAGGGAAATTACTCTCTATCCCCTTGCTCTGCAAACGTCTATGTATTTGACACTACCAATAACGACATAGGCGAGCCAGAGGATGGTGGTCTTGATAGTGTGTTGCCAGAAGTCGCTTCAATGGGCAATGGAAAGCCTAACCTTCTAGCATTCACCTTTGGTGGAAAGATTTTTGCTTTGGGATGGCCCTGTAGATTTACTAAAAAAAGGAAGAAGTACAAGTATTTTGAGGTATACGATCCCGACACTGCCCAATCCTCCTTGGAACAATCCTACTGGGGATATTTCCTTATTAAAAGACCACATTGTCTTATATAGAAAGCTTTATGCCTTTGTCAAAATGGTTACCGGTAATTACGGAGTCCAAGTATTTGTTTTTGATCTTGACAAGGAGGAATGGGTCGCTTCTTTTGAATATTCTGGGCCTTGCAGTGACCACCCTTCTTCTTATGCACTTTTGGATGACACCCTCTACCAGTGTAATTCTGTGGGCAAATATGACTGTTAGGTTATGAACATCATAACTCCAGCATTTTGTTCCTCAGCATCTATTACTCCCTTTGGTTCTTAATATCTGTTGTTCTACGGTTTTTGCACAGTAATTAAGAAGTGCAATAAATCTTCTCGTAACTTGGTTTAAATGGACAGCAAATACCCCTCGCATGTTTATTGAATAGTTTTGCTCTCTCATCATTAGTTACGTTTCCAGTTTACTCTTTTTATCTAGTTTCTTTCTTTCTTTCTTTCTTTCTTACAGTGTCATTAGTAATTTTACGTTAACCAACCAAGGCTCTTATTTCCCTTTCTTTCTTTTTTCTTTCTTCTTTTTCCTCCTTTTAACAGAAAAATTCAAAAATCTAGACTTTTGCCACCAGTTTTTTTTTTTTTTTTTTTTTTTTTTTTTTTTTTTTTTTTTTTTTTTTTTTTTTTTTTGTTTTTTTTTTTTTTTTTTTTTTTTTTTTTTTTTTTTTTTAACTTTTTTTTTCTTCTCCTTTTTAGCTTTCCCATCTTTTTTTCCTTCTAAAAGGATGACCATCAATCATGAATGTTAAAAAAAGGTTAAAAACACAAAGCTTAACCATAAAGGAGCATAAGTAAAAAAAAAAAAAAAAAATTTGACAAATAAAACATTAAACTCTTATCGTTAAGATGACTAGAGGATGCAACCCAAAAAAATTCATGAAACCATGATAGGTGAAAAAACTGAAATACTATTAACAAAAATTGAAACCAGGATAGATGAAAAGTGAAATAATGTTTAGCAAAACAAATAAAAGGAGGACAATTTTAATAACTAGGTAGAAGCAAATCAAAGGAGAGTGAAACGAAATTTAGAATGTAAAAAACACGTAAAATGTGAATGAAGAGAAGATAAAAAGAGAAGAAATAGAGAGAGCGTGCACGGTTAATTAATTATGAAGGTAAATATGGAAAGAGAGTGAAAAAGGACAATAGGGAGGGAGAGAAAAAGTAGGGTAATTTACTGGGAGCTGTAACTTGACAAGTGTGAGAATGCCTTGATAATAGGAGATGGAAATTATGTGGAGTATTTACGTTTGAGGGTAATTTGGGAAGAACACACTAGATACTTCCTTGAAATCTCTGAACGTCTGATAATTTGAATTGAAATGGCATGAATCAGACTCTACTTACATGATTCGAATGACTCTGCATACTACAACTATTAAGAGATGGTTTTTGATTACTAAAAATTCCTTTTTACAGTTAATCTTCAATGTTAAATGCTTGGTTCAGAAAATTAAACGTGATATAGATAGGGGTGTTAAAAGACCTAAGTCTTAGCGAACAAGTTCGAATCGATAAAAGGGTCGTTTAGATTAAGTTTGAGTTCGACTCGTTAACGTAAACGAATTTTTTTTCTGAGTTTGAGCTCAACTTATTTACGACTCATGTACGTTATGGGGTGAAATGAATCAAACTTTCACGAACAATCTCAAACTCAACTCATTTAAAGATCGAGTTGGAGCTTGATAAAAATTTGTTTAACTTGACAAGCCGATCTCAAGTTACTCTTTTTACTTGACAAGTTCGGCATGTTTAATTATATTAGTTGCTGAATACGAGTTATCAATCAAGTAAACTATGTAGTGGTCCTAGTGGAACATCTTAACACAACTTGGGATAGGAAAGTTCATTATTAGAGATATAATTTTAATTTTATACTATGAAGAAGTAGCATGAAATTTCTAACATGCACTTATGTAAGTCTTCTCTAAAGTCGAACGTATTGGCTGAAAAATATCAATCAAACCTATTGGCCCAACCATAAACCTGATCCAAAATCTTAAGTTATTAGATATTTTTTTTGGCAATTTATTAAATACCATTGATAGTAAAATAAAGTCTATATAAAATCATTATTGCTACAAACTCAACCAAATGTGAAATAAAATATCACAACTTATATTTTATATATACAACATTGATTACTATTCTATCACCACTATTACATTTTTACATCTGGATGAGTTTGGAATACATCGATACCATATTTTTTTTGGTGGGTGTTTAGATGTTTTACTTCATTAACCTATTAAAGATCTAGTTGATTATTAACATACGAAGAGAAAAAAAAAATAAAAAATAAAAGGTCGGTTGGTTCGGGGTACAAGTTTCCTTAAAAGTCGATTCATTTACAAGGGAGTACGAAACACACAAGCTACAAGAACTCCCATCAAGATGGAATACGATTTACCATTCAAGTACATATAAGTGGCTTTAACACACCAGTTGTTTGATCCATATATAGCATTATCTGCGTAATGATGATTTAAAATTGGGTCGTCAGAAATTAAAAGTAAAGAAAAAGCTATTAATTGATGATGGCCAGCTGTAAGATGATGATCCTTTGGTTATCACTTCGTTCCGTGGTTGACGAGTAACAGTAAATCTTTGCTTACGTGTGGATGTCTCCTTGTCTTCCAGGTAAGGAACGATATATTTTCTAGCATCGCTGTTAGAAATTCCAAGATGATTTCCCGACACACTGATGTACTTGACCTTGCCGGCTTCGTCCAATGTTTTCAAACCAATCCAATCCTCTTCGTAAAGCTTAGTCTGCACAATACAAATTAATAAAAAAAAAAAGAGGAAAAAGAAATGCTCGACACTATTATTTTCTCCATTCCAAAATTAAACAGCTCTTAAAGAAAAAATACTTTTTAAGGAACAAAGTTCTATTTACAAACATGTCCTCAATATTTCCATCCAAAAATTATTACTGTTACTTACATATGCACCATCCGTTCAAAAATATAAAAGCATTTTGTTAAAAAGTTAAATATTTGGAAATATATTTATCTTTTTGAGTCAAAAATTGATAACAGTTGGTATTTATATATTACCCATGAGGATCTTTAGTTATATTCACAAGCTAATATTTATATATTATTCACGAGGGTTTTCAATTATATTCATTTTGGACATTTCACAACCAATGTTGATTTGAAAAATTATAATTATTAATTCAAAATAAGTTTTAATGATTACACACAAAGATTGCATAACAAGAAATAATTTGACAATGGAAGACATAATGTAGAGGTAGGGGACATGTAAATGTATAGTGTTCCCAATATGCTAAATGGCAACTCCCACACCCGTATCCCAAACCCATTTTGTTCAAACCAAACCATAACATGTGAGTTCTATTAAGGTCACCCATCAACTGAAACATGTAATAATTTTAAAAAAATAAATAAAATAAAAAGATATTATACCTGTTGAGGAGGCAAAACTGGACTGAATGCCCCATCCGGATAATACCCAAACCAGGCGGTTTCCTTCGGTATCAATACGGTGTCCTGTTCGAACTGTTCGTATACAAAGCAAGTAAATAGGAAATATATAAGCGTGTTTTAAGGATCAGAGATATGCATCAAAGACGACAGAGAGACAGGTAGGTGACCCAACTTACCATGATAAGCACCAGATACTGTAAGCTAGTAAACCGTTCCTTGTACGTGGAGTTCCTCTCATCAGGGATCTCATTGTTAAGCCTCGGCAGAAAGGTACAGTGTTCTAAATAGGCAGGTATACTCTACAAATAGGAATTACATGTGGGCAAATAAAAATCAAACATACAAGTTAACAAGTTCACTCAGTCAGTTGGATCAGCTACGTATGGATGTAACACTAAAAATCAAAAAGAAACAACCAAATATATATAAAATAATTATTACTCACAATTGGTTTATATCTTAAAAAAATATTACTCACATTTGGTAATTTAAGGTAACCACTAGGGGCCAAGTGAGCCTGCAATTACCAAATCAAGTTTGATATGTCAATCCCTGTTCATTAGAATGGCAATAGGCTGAAAAGTAATGGCGCTAAGGAAAATACCCACGCATCTTTATTAATTATTATTGAGGTTACCTGTAACTGGGGATGTTAACCGAACCAAGCTTTAGTGAACAAGCTCGACCTCGGCTTGTTTAAAACTTGGGTCAAGCTCGATAAAAGGCTCGTTTAGCTTAATGAGCCAAGCTCGTGTTCGGCTCATTAAGCTAATGAGCCGAACTTTTCGAGCTCGGGTTGGCCTGGCTCGTTTACATCAAGGGGAAATGAACCAAGCTTTCATGAACAAGCTCAAGCTCGGCTCCTTTAAAGCTCAAGTTTGAGCTCAATAAAAGCTCATCTAACTTAACAAGATGAACTCCAAAAAAGCTTATGTAGCTCAACGAGCTCGAACTTGGCTGGTTTAACACCCCTACCTGTAACTAAAAATCTACTACACTAACTCTACAGAACAAAATAGTAGTAGTAGTAGTAGCATAAAATTAGATGTGTACTTGAACGTAGTCGCTGTAGACCTCCGATTTAATTAAGTTGTCTGCTAGAAGGCAGAAAATACCAGACTGCAAAAGCAGAAAACAAGGTTAAACTACAACTTGAAAAGCCCTGCCATTGCTGGTTCCACATTGTAAATTGATCTCCTTTATGTCACTTTTTTTCTTTTCTCAACAAGATTAAAAAGTTATTTATTTTTCCTTCTTGTTATTCTCAACTTGCGTTGTAGACTGACAAGTTGAAGTAATAATAGGCTATGAGAGTACTTACACCACAAAGCGGAACGGAAGCAGTACCAGCATGAGGCCCTCCCAATGAGATTAAGTTTTTTACCTGTTTTACAGGAAGGATTTTTGACGTTAAGAGAGATTTACAAATGCCACACTGGGAGGAAATTAATAGTAGAACGGTAATAAAATTAGACGAATATTTCAGATAAGAGGAAATTAATTACTTTAGACTTCATGAATGATATTATAAACTAACTGAATAATCAGATATCACATAGAGAAAAATTATATTTCTTACTGTGGGTCCTCCGTCACAAAATTCCACGACAGCCCGACCTATCAAATTCCCCTGTACAGTTTATTAAAAAAAAAAAGGTTCAAGCATTTAAAGACATCATTTCAAAGCTACCTAATCATTCAGAAGAATCAGCACTTAGAAAGATAATAAAAAGAAAAATGCACAATAAAACTTAATATCACTTACCTGGGAAAGACCGACTATGTTGTATCCTCTTTTGAGTTCTTTCATTTTCTTCACCTGAAGGTTTTAAACATAAACTTGTAAGTTGATGGATCAAGGTCGGAACTTTTCGAGATAATAGTCTACTGTCAAAGAGAATATTGCTACCTTATCACAAACTTCTTTTGCCTGCAAAAGTAAAGAGTTTAAATTACAACCGAGATGGTAAAAAATGATGCTTCAAAGGCAGATCAAGAAATTACTGTATGTCTCTACCTGGTCTTGTAAGGGCATAAACCAGGAATCCCAGCTTCCATTTCCAATTTCTCTACGGCAGAGAAAGAATATTATGAGACAATGTAAATCAACAAGAAATAATTCAAAATTGCTAACAAATTGAGAGTTGCAACCAAAGAAACTTGCTCAATTGAAAAAGTTTCCAACGTTTAATAAATCATATGCAGCAAAAGAATAAGTCAGATTTTCAATTTTAATGGACACCAATATTTGTTTAAATATGCAAGTCGGTAATTCATTCTTAGAAACTAACATGTTAAGATACATGTACTTGAAGCAACAGGTTTTACACAGAGGCGCTAACAATAAAATATGGATGAAACTCGTCATACATGCAAAATCCTTCAGATTTAGACCAGCTGCTTAGTTGCTTGGTGAACCTTTTAATTCCTTTATGGGAGCATTGATCTCCAATTCCTGCAATAAAAATTTCACCAGGAATATGTATAATATTTTTTTTTTTGAAGAGAAGAAAAGAGGAAAAACGGCGGGGGGTGGTTTATGTATAATCTAAGGAAGATGTAGATTGAATATTAGATCAAACAGAAACTGTGAAACTCATTTGATGAGGGACATATGGACGCAAGAAGCTGGTACTCCTGGTAAAAGTTTAAAAAGGAAAACCAGACCAAATAATGCAATTACATAGAATGCAAGAATATCATGTAATTAACTCAACTCCAATTCCTAGTTCTAAAGTTCTGCCAGAATTTATTGCTTTATTTAGGATGTAGGTAATTTCTGAAGTCAAATAAGTTCTTCTTGAAGAGTTTTATTTTATTTTATGTTATTTTATTTTATTTTATGTTATGTTATTTATTATTTAATTTATAAATTATTTATTTATTTATGTATTTATTTATTTATTTATAATTATTATTACTATTATTATTATTTTTGGTTCTTCTTTTCTCATATGTAGGTTTTGCTCTGAAATTTTTTTGACATCCAAGATAACTTCTTTCACCATAACTGTCTCTAATATTTTGCTAGCACATCAAACCCCCCAAAACATTTTTCTGTTCAAGTGCTCACCCATCTCTGATACATTGTAGTCTATTACATGATGACCACTTACCTACTGTCTTTCTACTTTGATTGCTGGTTTTATAAAGATTTTGGCATCATAAAAGATGCAGCCACTATTCTAATTCTATCACCCTCAAAAAAGTTACGCAACACATTTAAACGTACTTCTCTTCAATTTCTTTGTCAATATTTAATATTAAGACCAAAATCTTTGATAGAAGAACCACAAGGAATAAACAAACGAGCATTGGCAAAACTAAACATGCATAAACAAGTCAAAAAATCTCTCTCTTCATAAGTATGGAACCCTCTTTCCGGGACTGAGAAAGTCAACAAACCTAAAGATTGTCCTTTCCTTTTCAAAATAATCATCAGTAATACTTAAAAATACCAGTAAATTAACCTCATATCAGGCAATTCCCATGGCCAAATGATTTCCCACTAAGTTACTGCCCCAGCATAATAGTAACTATATAGTGTTCAAACGTGAAAAGCATCTGAATTCTGTAATAATAATAGTATAGATACACAAAGTATCAGATATGCAACAAACAAAACAATAAAATCTAACTTCATATCATTTGTTGAATAAGAAAATCATAAATAGGAGCTAGAAATTGAATTCCAATTCCCCGTATGTACAGTTATACGTTCTACTTATAATTATATAAATTACCGTGGAGGACAATGAAGGGAACCGAAGATGAAATCGGGATGATAATGAATATAAAGATGAAGAAGATATAGATAATTGATGATGAATTATACGCCATTCGAGTAAATTAGGGCTTTGGGTTTCCGGAGATTTCGAGGAACACTTGCAGAAAACCCGGACGGACGGGTCGGATGTTCTTCAGCTTTATACAAGTGAGATTTGGGATAGGGTCATGCTGAACAGACATTTTCATACGTGTCGTGGAAAATTCTACCCACCTGTTGCACAGTACTTACTTTTATCACAGATTCACAGTATCACTATCTGAAAGATAAAAAATACAACACTTATTTCTTTAAATATTTTTAAATTAAATGAAACGTTTTCTTAAAAAATTAAAATTTTTGAATTATCAAATTTATTTTATTTTATCAAATATGATCGGCCACTTTAATCACTAATTTCACATTATAGTTTAATATTTTAATTATTATTTTAATATTATAATTTATCATTTCAAATACTATTTTACTAATATTTTTTTTTAAGGAAA
The DNA here is from genome assembly GCA_032359685.1 of Pittosporum tobira. Taxonomy (NCBI): domain Eukaryota; kingdom Viridiplantae; phylum Streptophyta; class Magnoliopsida; order Apiales; family Pittosporaceae; genus Pittosporum; species Pittosporum tobira. Next base: position 2,672 of record JAUMHB010072493.1, on the reverse strand, counting down.
AAAGAGGTGTGCACACTTGCTCACAATTGATAATAAAAAATATAATGTTTAAAACACTTATATTCACCTAACTATGTAAGTAAGTGTGTACCTCCCGCACTTTGTTCTTTTAATTGTAAATTAAAAATTTGTACACAGAGGTACTATATACACAAAATTGGAAGGACATTACTGTTGATTTCCATTTTCGGCCTTATGATTCAATTTGTGTGGAATGTGATGGGACGCTATTTTGGATATAGCTGATTGGGAAGGAAAGCAAAAAGAGAACATAACTATTGGTTCATCTGACATTTTAAGTTGGAAAATTTTCGAGGTTGGCAAGGTCGTCCCCTTCCATATGACATTGAATTGGAAGAACTTCGAGGTTGGCAAGCAAGGTCTCGCAATACAATAATGGGAACTTCGAGGTTGGCAAGCAAGGTCTCGCAATACAATAATGAGAACTTCGAGGTTGGCAATAGCAAGGTCGCAATAGCAAGAAAAGAAACAGTATTTGATGTGCTTTTAATTGTTAAAATAAAAATATAGTATAATTTTTTGAATTTAAAAAATTTTGAAGTACAAAATCTTATTTTTAGATAAAATTTAAAATACAAATTATACTTCAATCTATGTAAAATGTAGGTTATATGTGTCAAAATAACAAATTTCAAATTATACTAATAATATAAAGGTAATTTAAAAAATTCTTCTTAGCCAAACACATGTCTTAGTGTATGTGTTTTTTCAAATATTTCACCCTTTTTGGGACGGAGGGAGTGGAATCATTTAATATTTAGTTTTTTAATATTTAATTTTATTTTTCGACATAATTTTTCAATACTTGGGCCATGTTTTGATATTAGTATTTCAAATTCACCAAATTATAATTTGCGAATTAAATTTATTTTTAATTTTTGTTGAAATTGAATTTAAATTATAAACTCGATTTTTAAAATTTAAATTTAATTTACCAAACATATAATTTTTTATTATTGTTTTGAGTGTATATTCTTTGAACACCGCTACCAAACTAACACTCCGTATTTCTTATTGTAGTGCACCTCAGTAACTTTTTAACAATTATTATTTTTATAAAATCAATTGCTATTTCTATAAAAATTTTCTAAAAGTAATACTAATAAAAAAAATTTATCGAATTTTTAATGAATTAAATTTAAAATTTTCTACGAATACTTTAAAATATTTAATTTTATTTTGAACGAGTTTAAATTATGTTACATAAAAAATTTTAAGGAGTTAAAAATTTTTAAACGGGCCCTCAACTTTACTACTGGGCGTCTTCTCACTGGACATCTTCATTTTCAACTTCAATAATTTCACACTCCGTATCACATCTACAACAGCAACTAAACCAAGAGAGTAAGATATCTTATTCTCTATACAGCTTCAAGATATCTGCTGATCGTAGGTTCCTCAACTTCCATATATATGTACTGTTTATATGTCGCTGAGATGGACAAAATTAAGAATCCAATTCTCCTTTTCCCTCATTTCATTCTCACATTTTTTTTTTTTTATTTAAACTAAAATTTTAAGAATAATAACACATTCCAATCTCTCAAATATTATTTTAATATAAAATTTCATTACATTCATTTTTCTTAAAGAATGTGAATCAAATGTAACATAATATTTTTGCTTTAACATACATAGTTATAACCGTCAAAATATGTTAACAAGTAAACCATGATATTGCCATTATCTTCGCAAAAAAAATTAGAATTATTAGAAATATTTTTTAGCCATTAAATATTAAATAAGAATCTTTAATTATTAAAATTTTAATTAAAAATATACATGTTTATTGAACGGTGAAGAAATATTAAATTATCTTCAATGCCTCCAACTTTCTCATCTAACAATTACGGAGAAAATGACCATCATATTACTTCATCATCTAAATTTGAATTGATTATGTATCAATTCCACCTATTATAACTCACTAAGATTTTATTCATAATAAAAAATTAAAAGTAATTTAAACAATTTTTTTTTATTATGACATCTCATAACCGGTTTAGTGATCACGTTGCATAAAATACAATTGAATAGGTTACAAAACAATTATTTTTTTGGTACATTTGAATTTTTTCCCAAGTCTCACTTTTAAGGGTCATTCTTTTGGAGATTAAAATGTTATTTTCAATGGGCTGAGACTCTGTGAGAGGGAAGACCATTCGCTCCAAACTCTCAATAGTTGTGTGGTCTCAGAAATTTTAAGATAAACTCAAATCCGGCAACAAAGTCAATTATTTGGAGTCAATTTTAGTTTATAAAGAGCCTTTACTTTTCTATCCCATTGTGAAATTTAGCTACTATTTGCGGGCCCATTGAAGTTAAATGATTAGGATGGACTTACATCAAACTTTGCATTACAACCAAGATTGAAGAACAATATTCCGTATCATACTGTATCACCACACATTTTCCATCTAAGTTCCATCTAAGTTCATGTAATACATTAATGTTATGTTTTTTGAAATTTTATATTGAAATAGAATAAATGTTGGAACGAAATAGGTAGCTAGTATTATTATTTAAGTTGAAAATGAGAATAAAAATAAAATGAATGAAACTCACATTCTCCAATATGAATAAACATTTAATTCTCATTCCCACATATTTTTATTTTAACTAAAATTTGAGGACTAACAACATATTTCAAT
>JAUMHB010072482.1:0-13052 GCA_032359685.1 Pittosporum tobira | reverse complement strand
AGTTATATTAAAAATTATGTAGTAAAATTTATCCGATCAATTATATATAAGTCATGATGAAGTATTAAAAAAAAGATGAAGAAAGGAAATCGTTATAAAGCTAAAATTCATTCATATAAAAGAGATGTGTATGAATCATGTGGGATAGGAATCATGTGGGATAGGAATCATGCGGGATGGAATGTAAGTTTTGAAAATATGTGAATAATGAAAAAAATTTCCCCAAGAAGAATTGAAATTAACAGGAAAAGTTTTGAAGTTTTATATAATGCATGAAAAGAAGTTTTAAAATTATTGAGAGACAAAAATTTAATGCATGAAATTTTTTTTTGCTGTATTAATATTATTAGAGACAAAATAATGCATGGTAGATGAGAAAAAAAGGTTTTGAAAAAAGTTTTAAAAGTATACATAAAGTTAGTTTGGGCTACTTTTTACTCGATAATTCCAAACTACCTTTATTTTAGCAAATAATTTACTAGACAATTCCGAACAACCTTTATGTCTATTTTTTAAACTTTTTTCATAACCTCCTTTTCTCACCCACCATGAATTATTTTATGTCTTCAATAATATTAATACACCAAAACTTCTTTTCATGCATTAACTTTATTTCTCTCAATAATTTTAAAACTTCTTTTCATGCATTATACACAACTTCAAAGTTTCTCCCAATAATTTCAATTATTCCCTATGAAGCTTCTCTCATCATTCACATATAGGCCTAACAACAGGTCGGATATGGTCAGAGATACCCCCATCTCATCCCTAAGCTGTTTAAAGTTTTTCCTTCCCATATTCGCCCCGCCCTACTTAGAATTTCTTTTTTGTTCTGATACCGAAGTCCATATATCCCACTCATTATGGTATTTTCACTAAATTCTAATAAATATTTAATACTTTTATTTAATTATAATAGATTCATATAAGGTTTGGTCGGAGGAGAGACAATTCCCACACCCGCGCCCCATCGGATCCGGGTTTAATTGTCAAGCCTATTCACATATTTCCAAAACTTACATTCCATCACATATAATTCTTACTATGTGATTCACATGTATATCTATTTTATATGAATGAATTTCCAACTTCATAAAAATTTTCTTTTCTCATCTTTTATTTAACAGTTCATTAGTACTTTTATATAATTGATCGAATTAATTTTACCATATTGTTTTTAATATAACTCCCAACCGTCCATTAATTTCTATTTTTCAAAAAATAATTCATATCCGAAAATTTGCCACTTATTGCTTACAATTCTTACCCCACAAGTATCACATATTCCTTTTCCTACTAAATTTCTTACTAATAATTCATCTGACATCTTATATCTTCATTCCCATCTCATTTCTTATTCCAACTTCCACCAGTCAATTATTCCTTTTGTATTTTACAAATTATTTAATTTATTTATCTTCCTATTCCATAATTTAATCATCTTTCTAAATTCAACTTTTATAAATTTCCTTTATGGTAAAACTAATAATTTTTCCACTGACTCCTTAAATTATTACATTTTTTACAATTTATAGTATAAAACATTTAGCTCCATATGTTCAGCTTTGTACAAATATTAAATATTATTAATATTACTAATATATTTAATTATTGTTTCTAACTGTGACGCCCTCAAATTTTCACCTTTGAATTCTCGTAGAAATTGGATCGTCAGATATCATCTCAGCATACTGAGTTACCAATATTTGACAGCTCGCCCTGTTATATCTTACAAGGATCTCACATACGAATAAATATACATACAACGGAAGCATAAAGCTTAATTAAATAATTAAGGTCTTATAATAATAGGGTTCTACGTACGAACATGAGTCGTACAACATTCGATTACAATATACAAGTTAAACAAATCTGAAAAATCTCCTCGTAGTATTCTACCTTGCTATTTCGTTTCGAGGTTTCACCTCGCTCGACTGCTTATGGAAGGTTTATAAAACATACAAGAATGAGCGAAAGTTGCTCAGTAAGAAATTATTCTATTTTGAATAAAATGATCCTTCCAGTCAACAAGATAAAACGGTATAATTTTGAATCACAAAAACTTTTAACATTTTGAATTCATGAGTTCAATATGAATTCTATCAAAGTATGCATGATATATGAGTTAATTTCATACCATGTCATTCAACATTTAACAATTTGAATAATTGAACATCAATAAGGTGGCATTTCTGTCTGACACTTCGTCATTTCGTCATCCTCGACACACAATCAAGTTTAACAACTCGTGCCCGTATACATCACAACTACATGAGTTAATCATGTAGGGTCCCGGTACACCGGTCTTTAACTATGTTCATTATTCGATCTCAAATTATCATGAATCATATGAAAATGACAAACGCTTCAATAATATGGCATGTTTACACATTGTAAATATACATAACCATTTTAAGCAAGTTCAAGAATTTAACTTGAAGCAATAAATAATGTACAAGCAATTAAATTTGTACAATCATGGCAAATACGTATATTGGAATTTAAATCATATGTATTAAAAGCTTAATAAATTGCATGCATAAGTGGACAATAACTTATACATAAGTGTGGAGAGTAATAACTTGCCTTAGTAACGCTTCCTAAACTTTCAACATGACGCATTTTGCGATCTTAGGCTTTCCTTACCCTCACACGTACGTTCTTATAATAACAACGGTTTATCATTAGTATCGTCGTCTTAAAATAAATCACTCACTCATAAAATATTCCTAAGCATCTTGGAGTTTTTCTAAATTTTTAAATGACATGAACGCACACAAAATTTCTAAGGACAAAATTGTCATTATCTGACAATTTGTCATTTGGCTCGTTCCATCCAATTTATCACGGGATATTCTTAACCTTAAAATACTTCATTGAATTCCTTGTTCGGATATAAAATGAATATAACATTCGTATATAAAATATACGATGTTTGTGAACACATAGAAATGACATTTAAATCATTTAAAAGGAATTAAAATAATATTCCTTAAATATTCTAATTTATTATCTAAATAAAATAGAATTTAATTGAGTACAATATTTTCTAATTTAAGAAAATTAAATTTCCAAGCTAAATAATTTTTAACATGTTCTTTACCCATTTTTCAACTTAATGGCATTGTTATAATTAAGAGTAAGTGGCAGTTTTGTAAATAGTGCAGCAGTGACATTTTTGTAAATATGCAGCAGTGGCATTTTTTGTAAATATGCTGCAGTGACATTTCTATAAATATACTACAGTGACATTTTTGTAAATATGCCCTAAGGACAGTTTATTAATTTATTGCAGAGGGGTATTTTGGTAAAATACATAGAAAGGTGTTTCTGTCTTTTAGGCAATAAGGGTATTTTGGTAAATATGTCATCAGGAGTATTTTAGTAATTAAATCTTTCTGAAAATAATGATAATGAAAATGGTAATAATGAAAACAGGAAAACAATAACAACAAAATCAAATAACTCAAAGTCAACAATGGCTGACTGAGTCAACCATCGATTGGCTAACTAGTCGGCTATTCCTTGCTCACTTCCCTGCCGTCAGATCGGTAGGCTAGCCGGTCGGCACTAAATGGTCGGTCAGGATAATAATCGACCAAGTCGACCATTGATTGGTCGGCCTGATCGGCCCCTTCCCGGATCTAACTTCTTGAGGGACTGGTCAATCGCCCTGGTGGCCCATGGCAGTAGCTTGCAGACCGGACAATCGGTCAGAAGGTAGTTGACTAAGTCAAACATTGACTGGTCAGCTCCTTCTCTTTCGCCTCCGGTCGCCAGACAGACAAACTAGCCAGGTGGCCGACCTAGTGGTGGTCGGCAGTGGGCTGCCATGGCCACACACACACATACACACTGAATCAAAAGGTAAACTTGATTTTGTGGCGAAGGGATTGGTGGAATATCGATTCTCACAATCCCCGTGACCTGGAACCTCAAGAACAAGGAAATCGTGTTCATCGTCCTCGGTTCCGGCCAAGAATCCATCACCGGCGTCCACAAGCTCGCCGAAAAAAATCAAACAGGCTTTAAAACATTATGAAAACTCGATTGGAAGGTAACAAAATGATCCTTATAACTGCAAGAATCCATTAGACCCTCCAATCAACTCAAACACATTCGATTCGAACCCAAAAATCCGATCTTTGGTCAAGAACACGTCGGAAGCGGCCGACTGTAAATCGACCTCAAACGGCTCGGCTCTTGACCGTCCTGATCGATTGAAGGCTCAAATCGATTCTAAGAAACTCCTAGATGCTATTCTAATCTTCAATTTGGTCTAAACAACAACAAAATTAAGCCTTCAAATTCGCATACCCAAAGCAGAGAAAAAAATACTTTCTACAGGTTTTTGCTCGGCTGCTCTGTGAATTAAGATTTGGTTGTTCGGTGCTTTATGGACAATTTACAACGTCTAGTAACTTGGATCGAAGCTAGAAAAGGTTTAAACATGGATTTGGCAATTTCAGAAGTTGCAGGAAACTTAAGGGGAAAAACGAAAAGGAAAGAAAGGGAAAGGGGCCAAGGGGAAAAAAGGCAAAGATCTGGAGCCTGCGCGTCAATGGACCCCATCTGGTCAACTTGGCTGAATTTCAAATTTCAAATTGTTGTTTTGCCTCGATTTGCGAATCGATTAATTTAATAATTAAATAATAATTTAAAAAGTCAAAAAATCATACAATACAATATTATACTCTATCCTTACGTTTTGGCACGCTGCGATTCCAACGGCGCTATCCATTTTTTCATACGACGCTCTAGTCAAAAAGTCAACTTGAAACTCCATCAAATCGAAAATCTGACAACATTTCAATTTATTATTTTTCCGTGCTGCTTCTAGATCTTTGGTTGTTTTATGATTTTGAACACTTTTTAACTTTTGGATCAAAATGACCAAAATACCCCCTAGGCACAACTTTTACCAAAATGACTTAAATGCCCTCAGACATAACTTCTGTCAAAATGTCCAAAATGTCCTTGAGCATGACAGTCTTATTTTAATTCGATTTCTGTAATGTGATGATGCAGAAAATAATTTTGCCAAATAATACGAATGAGGAATTTATATTATAAATCATCTATTAATAAATTCGAGTTCTCACACTAACATTGTTGAGAATATTTTCATTTAACATTATTTTCTAACATTGACATTGACCATAGTAAATTATTTATCAGATACACCAACATAAATTATATTTTTATTATTACTTATATTACTGTTGTATTTATTATCGAGGTAATTATACTATAAAAAATGACAAGTCAACTACTAATAAATAATTATTAATTTTTTGAGTCTTATATCATTTTGTCGTTATATTAATGGTAGCGCAATAATTGTTTGACAATTATTTTCTTGTAAGGTCCACCAGTATTCTGTTGTGGCATCCACTAATATTTTATTGTGAGGTCCACCAATCATTAATCATTATGCGTTACATCGTACAGGAAAGAATATTCTCTGCCGTCAACAGCAACATTCTTTTTATTGTATATATTTACACTTAGTACCCTTTAGTTTATTTTATCTTCACTCACACTATACTGTTTGATACTCCCTCCGTTCCAAAAAGTAAGACCAAATAACCTAAAATATGCAAATTAAAAAAAACTTATACTTGATGAGATAATAAGATTTATGTGACTTTTTACCTTTGAAATGGGTCAAATTAAAAAAAAAAAAAAAAAAAAAAAAAAATATTTTACTCATAAAAAAAGGGTTATTTAGTCATTTTACAACAAAACAATGAGTTTGGTCTTTCATTTTAGTCTTCCTTTTCGGGACGGAAGGAGTATATATAAATTTGATATTATATTTAAAATATTGGGTCTTTTACAATCCACCTCCTTAAGAAATTTTATCCCTGAGATTTAACATACTTGTCAAAAAGGTGAGTATACCTCCTAAGTCATCTCTTCCGTATTATGATTTTGTCATAGGACTTTGACTTGAGATATGACCATCAAATGTAGAACATGCTCCTTGTCTAAGATACATTCTGAAACTTCTTCGTATGTTAGATCTTCGGCAATCTCATTAGGTTCTATCTCGACGACGTGTTTGGGATCTTTTACATATTTATGTAGCATATATATGTGAAAGACATTGTGAATCCAACCCATGCTAGGCGGCAACGCTAACTTATAAACTACAACCCCTAATCGTTCTAAGATCTCAAATGGTCCAATAAATCGAGGATTGAACTTCCCTCTTTTACCAAATCTAGTTACTCATTTCCATAGGGCAACATGTAAAAAAACATGAACTCCAACTTTGAACTCTATGTGACGTCGATGAAGGTCAACATAGTTTTTGTCGCTCCTAAGCTGTTTGAATACGTTGTCGAATTTGACATATCTTCTCAGTGGTTTTGTGCACCAACTCTAGTCCCAATAATTTCGCTTCTCCAACTTCGCTCCAGTATACAGATGAGCGACATTTTCGTCCGTATAAGGCTTCAAATGGGGTCATGCCTATGCTTTCCTAATGTAATGACCCCAATTTTTCACCCTCCAATTCCTGTAGAAAATGATTCATCAAACATCCATGGCTTCAACATCAACATCCATTTGTTGCCAACTTAGATAACTATTCCCTTTTTTAAAATTTACTAGGATCTCATATCGAATACAAAACTCAATTTACAAAAGGAAGCATTCAAATTTATATTATACAAACAGGGTTCGATTATCACAACTTTTAAAAGAAAATATTACATATTATGCTACCTCCAGACGAAAATCCTAACAATCCATTTGCCTAACGCATGTCTAATACTCAATTTTTTCCTTTCCAATGGATGATTTGCCCCATTCTACAATAGTTCGAAGATTTAAAATACAACAAGAATGCTTGAAAAATTGCTCAACAAGTACATTACTCTCAATGTTAAAAATGAAACATTCCAATCAAGCAAATAAAAATGCTAAGTTTTGAGATTTTAATCATTTTGAATCCATGAGCATAAAATGAATTCCATTTATGCATGAATAATCTACGAGCATCAATGTAAATCATGCATCAATCATTTCAGCAAGTTTGAATATACAACATCATTAAACTTTTTCTAAGATATCTACTCAATCTTAAGACATAGTCTAGATTAAGCAAAAAAACTCGTGCATATATATATCACATACTACAAGAATTATCCTGTAACTACAGAAATTCTCTTGTAGGGTCCTGGGCACACTAATCTTTACCATGTTGAACATACTCAATCTTCTTTTTCATCATGCGATAACATTCTACGTTTAACTTATGGGACATGTTACACATCGTAGAGATGCATAATATTAAAACAATTAACATTCAATTATATATAAGTGAATCAAACTTATATAACATGACAAACAAATATCACGTATAATGAAACAAGACAATTATATGTAAAAGATGGGCGAATAAAATGTACTTGCCTTAAGAAAGTTTTCTAGATATTCCACGTAAGTCATTCGACATTCGTCTGTTTCATTTCTTTACTATCGTACGCTCCTATCAGATTAAACAATCTATCGTTAGTAACATTGACGTTAGAATATGTCACTTTCTCATAAGAATGTAACTATAAACATCTTGGGTTTCCTAAGGTTTTGAAATGACTCAAAACTCACGCAAAAATCAAATGGCAAAAATATTATTTTCTTGACAATTTATCATTTGTTACATTCTTTACGATCATCCTCGTGTTTATCTATCAACCTTAAAACACGTCATTGGATTCTTGTTCAAAACATAATCCTTAATTAATTATTTTAAGTTATTATAAATGAATACATAAAGTATCATCCAAAATAATCATCACATCATTTATCACATACTTTAAATTGTGATGATGATTACTCATCCACAAAATATCTTCTTAAATAATTTTTTGAAAATATAATAAGCTTATAATAGCTTATGGATAAATTTTTACTTCTAGAAATTTACATAATCACATCATGATAATTATCAAGAAAAATTACCATAAAAATGTATCATCTTATCTTTATGATAACAATAATCTTTTTTTTTTCTTATTTAAGAAAATAATCAACTTTTTTTTCTCAAAAGTTGGATTTATAGAGAGATTGTCATTCTAATAAATGCATTATTGAAAACAGAGTTTATTTAACAATTTTCACTATTAACCCTTTATTAAAAAAATAATGATTACCCAAGAACCTCTCCATTAATTTGAATTTTAAAATTTCCTTAAAGTGTTCTCCATTTCATCTCCAATTTCAAATATTCATTTTCTTTTCTCTCTCTATTTCTTAAGAAAATAGATTTCTTCGCTTCCTAATCTCACAAGAATGATTGTAAAAATTTAATAAGGTCTTACCATTGCGCCTTATTGATTTTTAAAATAGCTTTATACAAATTTTAGGTCCTTTTAAAAAAATAATAATAAATAAGGCCCTTCAAACTCATAGAGACTAATGACACTATTTTATTTTATTTAAAATATTAATATGTACGTTCCAACATTAAAAATGAATATTAGCATAATAATATTCATAATATATTCAAAGGAATATTAGTATTACATATTACTAATATATTTATATAATAGTAATATTAATAGAGTGAGTGTGTGTGTGTGTGTGTGTGTGTGTGTGTGTGTGTGTGTACAGTAGTAGGAATGTGAAAATAATGCTATTGATGGCAATGGAACTAACGACAATTAATACATAATTATTTAATACACCTTGCATGATACATATATTAGGAATAATCTGTTTGAACAACCTTAACAATAGTTAATAGTAATTAAATTAAGTAATTTATACCAAACCAGAAATTTGGGTAGCACTAGACAACCTCATCACCACTCCCGTCTTCATCACCGACGGAGTGTTGTCGCCGACCAAGTCCTCACACCACATGCATTCTGGCTTGCAAAAGTTATGGATAAAGAGGGGTTTGTTCGGGAAACTTTGTTTTAGGAACAAAAACCGCCTACCCATAACACGTTGCTTTGATTCTAGGCCATTGACGACCTTCTTCCCAATCGCCGGTGTATCCACCATGGCCAGAGGAAGTAAGTTCTTGCCGTCATCGAATCAACTACCTAACTCAAAATTTAACACATCGCAAAGCTCCTAACCGATGCAGAAACCCATAGCAAGGATTAATTGATCCAAATAACAATTTTTCCTAGTTAAATTTTCAAAAGTATATCAAGAACATTACCAGGTTTTGACTCGACTGTAGGCTTGATTATTCCGCCAAGTATCCAACTCAAAATTGAAATTTTTAAGGTATGAGTACATCCCAGATTCACCCAGGCTGTTAACCCCTTAGACAATTTAAGAAAACAATTGCTAATTTTAGAAGGAAACGAGAAAAACTTACCAAGAACAAGGTGGGTTCTTGCTTTTCGGGTTGGGGCCTTTGAGGTTTGATTTGGGGTATCAAATGTCCACATTTAAGGACATAAGAGGCATAGTTGGACAGACCTTGCTCAGTACTATCCATAGTTACTAAAATCGGAGCCGATTTACTTAGAAATTTGTTTGAACTGGCCGATTATTGAAAAAATCAAATTGGTCAAGAGATCTTACTGACTATACAATGGTAGAAACATTCTAACAGGTCTTACAAAAAAATCTTCGATCTAGAAAGAACAAAAGATTTGAGTAGATCTGGTTAATACGTAGAAGTTGAGAAAGAACAAAAATTGAGAAAGAATCGTGAAAGAAATTATGTTTGGAGAGAGAGAGAGTTAACCAAAATTAGAAATCGATCATATCCGCGTCGAGCCCAACTTAGTCCTTTCAATTTCAAAACTACCCTTACATAATTAACTGGTGAAGTCATTCAGGTGCTATTTTTATTTATTTATTTATTTTTTTTTTGGGGTAGGCTATTTTCTTTATTTTGTTTCTTATTAGTTTTACACCAAAATAAAGTTCGTTACTATTATATTCATTAAGGTTTTAAAATCATTACTTATTAATTTTGTATTATTTGATAGTTTTCTAATAAATATTAAAGTTTTTGAGATAAAATATATAATTTAATAATACATAGTATTAATTTTATTTAAATAAATTATTTTTTTAATATTTAAAAATAAATATTTAATTTAAATTGTTCAACCATCGATTAAACCACTTAAACCGTTAAATCATTCAACCGATTAAATCACTTAAACCATTTAACCATTCAACCAATGTCTTTTACAATTCGGTGTCCGATTCCGATTTAGTTCTGAATAACTATGATACTGCTACTACCCCATACGAATTTGATGTGACCATGGCTAATATTTTAAGAAATGGTTGTCAAAGTATATGGTGTAAGTAAAGGGAAACACTCAATTAAGAAGTATTGTCACTTTCTTAGTGGTCCAAGTGGACACTTTACATGGGTTTGTCTGTCATTGAATTTTATTATTATTATTTTATAAATTAGTTAGAGAACTCGTGTCATATACTGAATAGATAAAATTTTATTTATTTATAATTAAAAATAAAATTATTTTATATTTTCTTACATATATTAAAAACTAAAACAAAAATATTCATTCATATATTCAAATTTAATTTCTTTAAAAATTAATCACTCATCAAAATTGAGTAGCAAAAGTTTTAATCAAATTCAAACTATGAAATAAATTTATAAAATATTGAATAATAGTCATAACTAAGATTAAAATATATACATATTTCTTTTCTTTTTCTTTTTCTTTTTTGTGTTATATCATCCATATGCGATCAAATTACTTTTCAATAAAAAAACTAATAGCTATTTGATTTTAAAGATATAAAATTATAATATTTGTTGTATTGCTTATTTATTTTTTATTCACTCATTTATTTAAGTTATAAGATAAAATATATTGAATAAATCACAATATCTATTCTTTCTTAATTTCTCTCATGCTTCTAATTTAGACTTGAGAGCTCATTTTTAATATCTTAAACATTTAAAAAATAGATAACATAAAAAAATAAGTATATTAATACTCTATTTATGAAGAGAGAGAGAGAGAGAGAGAGAGAGAGAGAGAGAGAGAGAGAGAGAGAGAGAGAGAGAGAGAGAGAGAATAATCTCAATTAGATAATAATAGAGTTTAGATTAAATTAGAAATCCCTTTCATACATATTTTGTTTTCAACTCTTTTGTTATAAGTTTTAGAAATGAATTTTTTTTATTTAATTGCAAAAAGAATATAAAGGTAGAGTTATTTTGGTTCAATCCAAGAGAAGAAGACTAGATAACTTAAAACTCCTTATTTTCATAGTTTTTGTTTACTTTTGAAATTTAGACTCTCTTAGTTAAGCAAATATATATCATATACTTTAAAATTTAGTTTTATTTATGAGAATGAATAATTCTTGAACTAATACATTTTTCTTATCTTCGTCTAATATAAGAACTTTACTATTTTTAAAATTTTACTTAGTTCAATATAGATAATATAATTTATAAAAAGTCTTTCCATATAGATAGATAGACATATAGTAGTAATAATTAAGAACCTTCCATTGATAAATAAATTAGATAAATTAATTTAAAAAATAAATAAGGTAAAAAAATTTCTTTTTTCTTTAAAAAAAACTTAATATCTAAATCTTAGTTGTGAAATCTCCAAATTTGGGTATCTACAACTTGATTTGAGTTGTCAATTTATTGATAACAAAACGACTTACATAAATACAAACATGACTTTATTGTTATACACGATTATTATAATGTACATAATTCCACACTTGAAATATTATATATGACACTCTTCACAAATTTATTATTCTCTAGAAAGGTACGCAGTAGAATATCTATACGACTGTACTTACTGGACATCTAAATCATTCCCCCAATATCCCCGCTAATATTTATCTTCACCTGAAAAGAATATGAGACAAAGGAGTGAGCTCAGATAGCCCAGTAAAAAATACTGTGAGAACCCGAATAATTATAAAGGTTTAATTGGAATTTATTTATTATTTAAATAATTAAATTTATGTATTATGGATTTTGTATGTTGTATTTTTAAGACGATCGTTGTATTGAAAGATGAACCAAGGGCACCTTGGTCATTTTGGAAATTAGTTGACAACTTTGAAAAGTGTTCAAATGCTTAAACCGATCAAAGTTCTAAAATCAGCAAGAAAAAATAGTGATACAAAATGCGATCGATTTTTCAATTTGAGCTATGCTTTGGGCAACCTAAAAATTGGAGCATCGCTTGGAGAAATAGATAACACCGTTGAAACCGTAATGTGGCAAAATGTAAGAATAGAGTATAATATTATTTGATTTATCAAAAACTGAACAATTAAGAGTCGAAGATTACCTTTAACCCGCTATCACATAATTGACTTACCGAAATTAGATTGTGATTTTGTCCTTCAACTAACATGACGTTTGAGATGGATAAATTTTTATTTCCAATTGAACCAACGCCAATTATTTTACCTTTTCCACTTCCACCAAATGGCACTTCACCTCGATTTGTTTCCTTGCTATTTGATAGCATAGATTTATCTCCTGTCATGTGCTTTGAGCATCCACTATCAAGGTACCATTTGTTTTTTGTGCTAACTATGAGACAAACTCGAAAGAAAATGAATCTAGAGTATTGGTACCCATGTGTTTCAGGTCCTTGAGGTTAGATGAATAACTCATTTTCGAAAAGAGTTGTTGAGTGTTTCTCTCATGAATGCAAGCAACGGATAAGAATAGTCAGAATATAGTTGTTTGGGCCTAACATGAGGTCGTGTGTGGTAAGAGTATCTCGGTGTGTCATAAAAAGAGTTTCTAAATTTCCATTGAGTCCTTGGTTATGCATTACAATGAGTTTGGGACTTTTCTTGGAAATGTCTCTGTGAGGGTAACATTTCTTTTAGGAGGGTTTGTTATACTTTCGGAAGCCTTAGGTTTGAGAGTTCTTTGCATTCCTTTTGGAACCCACTCCATTTTGGTTGTGTGTCTACCGTTTTTAACATGACATGTGTATATGGTATGACCATTTCTATTGCAATAGGTACATTTATGGAAAGGAGATGCATTGTTCATTGTTTCCTTACTTTTAGCATGATATAATGGTTTATGTGTA
>JAUMHB010072471.1:0-13053 GCA_032359685.1 Pittosporum tobira | reverse complement strand
AAAATTGTGAGTTAGTATTTATATTTTTATATAATATTATTGTACACAATGTAAACATGAACCATACACGTACATATATTCTCTACCTCTCATTCATCTATGTATGTATACTTTCGTTGAATTAAATTTTTACTCATAATTTTTACCATTATAGAAAAAATGTTCTCTACACTATGTAATAGATACGTTGCGTTTAGTTTTTATTTAAAAAAATAAAATAAAATAAAATTTATTTATATTAAAATTAATTGGTGGTTGAATTAAAATGATTAACTAGTCTTATAATTTAAGTTGAAAACGAGAGAAAGAATTTAATTGATGAAATCTATCACTTCCAAAAGGAATAAGCATCAATTTCTCATTATCTCATTATCTTCATTTTCAACAATTTTTTTTAAGATTAACAACATATCTCATTCTAATTACCACTTAATTTTAATATAAAATTTTATTATGTTCATTTTTCTTAAAAAATGAGAACCAAACGCAACAATAATCTTTTGATGTTATCTTTACTTCTCATTTGTTGTGAAAAATGAACATAATAAAATTTTACATTGAATGAGTAATTTTTGAAATTAAATAAGTAGCCGATAAACTTTAAAATTTAAATTGAAAATAGGGTGAAGAATTAGATAGGCTATTGTTTTTTGTTTGGAAGACTTCCAAGATATTTCTTTCATATTAAAAATAATGAATAAAATAACAAAAATTCGTAATTTAAGAAAATTTACTTTTGAATAGAGAGAATTGCACAAAATTTAAGTAATTTTAAAAAAATTACTTTAAATATACACTACATACATTTATTAAAATATATATTTAAGTCATTATTTTTGAAATAACTAAAATAATATATAGCCTCAATTTTTTTATGATATTAGATCCCAGGTAAATAAGAAAAGTTGTGGTTGAGGATTTGTCATCATGATCACCACCCCAATGTTGGATGTTAGATTTATTAAATATTTTTTTAAAAAAATAATTACTCCATCTATCATAATAAATAATCATTCACAATCTATTCTTATATCTTTTAATTTTAATTTTAATTATAATATTAATAATATATTTTATTCTCATATATATTTTATTTAAATATAACATTTTATTATATTTATTTTTGAAAATAAATAAAAATCAAACAAAATATTATAACATTATCTATGAGTCTACGACGGAGTTTAGAGAATAAATTTTTTTCTTCTTCGGATGAAAAATAGAGAGCGTCAGGACATAATATATTAATATATATAATAAATTATTAATAATAACAGTCCACATGCACCAAAAAAGAAAAACACTCCATAAAAATATTCTTCAAAGTTCAACCAAACAAAACTGACGTCAGGTGGAAAAGACAATGTCGTTACATCACGTGTTTATTCAGTCTTGCGCGTAAGGAACGTGTGCACACGTCCTTTTTATCAGAATTAATTAAAGAATTGCAAAACAATTTCTCTTGCTTTGCCTACCACATTCACTCCTACTTTCTAAAGTTTCTTAATTGAATATGGCCTGACCCACTTAAATACAAATAGATATAGACATTTATTAATCTCTATTAAATTTATAATTAATTTTTTTATTTTTTAATTTATTATTAACAAATTTAATTAATTAATTCATATAAAAGTCAAGTTCTTATTATTATACACTAGGTGATATCAATGCAGCATTCATTAAAAAAAAAAAAAACGCCCATAAATGAGGCAATAGTGTAATTAATTAATACTAAATTTATTTCATATTAATAGTCATCTTATCTTAATATTCATAAATTAAAATTAACAATAAATATTAATATTAAATTTTAATTTTATTATTTATTAAAAATTATAAATAAAAGAGAGAAATAAATTAGAAAATTATTTTTTTTAAAAAAATAAAAAATATTATAAAAAATATAACAAATTTATTATATTTTTAAAAAAAATTATAAATAATAATTATTTAAAAAAAAAATTAAAATATTATTTTAAAATAAAAAGAATATAATCTTAAAGTGAAAATTGACCAACCCAATCCGTTGACCGAGGAGAGAGAGAGAGGAAGACCGTCCGTTACGGTTTAAGTAGCTCAAAACCCCAACTCCAGCCAACTGTATTTCTTTTTCTCACACTAAATTTCGGATCCCTTCCCTCCTCCTCCTCCTCTCACCTTCTATTTTGTTGCTACTAACATTTTATCTTTACTCATCTTAGTTTCTTCTTCTTCAGGAAAATAGCCCGTAACAGGAGAGAAACTTCTTTCCCCTTTCTGATCTGTTGTTTTCTGGCGGTGGTTCACCATCTCCCATTCAAAGAAATTGTCTTCCAAACTTCATTATTGGCTTCTATAAATACACCGGTTTTAAACATGATTCTGTATAGTTTTTCACTCTTTGCCCTGTTTGGAAAGATGTGTGATCAAGTGATTTGAACGAACAATTTAAGAGTTTGAATTTGATTTGAAGTAAATTGATCTGAGCAAAGTTAAATAAAGAAAAGCAAAAGGTGTAGTAGGAAGGAGAGAAGAATTAATGGAGAGCTATTTGAATGAGAATTTCGGAGGAGTGACGAAGCACTCGTCGGACGAGACGCTTCAGCGATGGAGAAATCTATGTGGTGTGGTGAAGAATCCGAAGCGCAGGTTTCGATTCACTGCCAATCTCTCCAAGCGCTACGAAGCTGCGGCCATGCGCCGTACCAATCAGGTCAGACATATTCTTCTAATCTTCTCCGGTTATTTATCATTATTTCAACTTATACTTGTTTAGTCCTCGTTCGAAGATAATTTTTGTTTTAGAATAATTTATAACTTATTTGTTAATTAAAAAAATTTAAATTAAAAAAAAATTATTAATTAATTTTTTAAAGTAAATTAATAATATAATTATACTTAGCCTCTATTTTTTTTAAATTAATAAAAAAATAATTTTAAAATAACTAATTTTAAAAATAAATTAATAATATAATTATACTACCTAGCTCTGTTAGGAACTGATTATTAGAATTGATTATAACTTATTTTTAAAAAACAAATTATTTTTTTTGTTAATTTAAAAAAAAATTATATGTTAAATATAATAATATTTTTTTATTTTTTACTTATTACTTATTTTAGTTAACAAATAAATTTTAAGCTATTTTGAAATACGCTGCACCAAACAGGGCATATGTATCATAAGAGGGATATTATTTACCCCTCCAGTTTCCAGGCATAGGAGTATTTTTAATTCAAAATCAATACGAACTCATTTTTGAATGTAGGCAACATAAGTGTGAAAATTTTTAACTATTTGAAAATTATTATTTACATTTTGCAAAACTCAAATGGATTTATCTCAATTTTGAACTTGAGAATGTAGTAAGTTATATTTTAAAAAGTGAATAATGCTCTTGAGATCTTGGAATAGATAATACTATAGAT
Organism: Pittosporum tobira; assembly: GCA_032359685.1. NCBI lineage: Eukaryota > Viridiplantae > Streptophyta > Magnoliopsida > Apiales > Pittosporaceae > Pittosporum > Pittosporum tobira. The sequence goes on along the minus strand of JAUMHB010072471.1, from coordinate 9,642 downwards.
GGAGAAATCACATTTTGTTGAATACTCGGGACAAATTATTTTTATTCTAGAAAATTCAGAAATGTATATATACTACATTTTCATTTATTCTTATACATCAAGCCTTGTGCATGATGCATGAAATATATTTATGTAATTTTATTATTCTGTTAGAAGAAAGGTTCTGTTTGTCTGTGTGCATGTTGCTTCTTTCCCTTTGGTCGCTAATTAGAATTGATTTTTTCTTCTTGTGGTTGATTGATTATGGATGGTACAAGTATTGTTGCTTCAGTTCTATACAACACAAGTTGTCAAAAACCTTAATGTAAATTTGACTATTTCAAATTTACAGATGTCCACAGGACATACTAGTTCTGCAATAGGCATCAGTTATTATTGTTTCGTTTAGCTTAGTTGATGTTGTGTATCACAATAACAGCATTTCAATGTAATAAGGCCAACGAAAATACTTGAGCCTTCTCACTCTCTGTCGTCTTACAATTAGTTTTGTGTTATTAAATTATTGACCTTTAATCTTTGTGAATTATTGTACAAGTTATGATTATTGATGCTGTCAATACACATAGAAAATAAGGCAATTGGCATTGTTGGATGCAGAAGTGGACTTGTCTTGGTTGCTATTAGAATTGGAACAATATTTTCCTAAGTCGAGCTAAGAGCTTTGCCAATGTTTTATGATTTTTTTTTTTTTTCGCAATGTAGTTTAAACATTGCAGAGAAATGTATGTTCTTCTGCCTTTCTTAGTTTCTACGACTTGCTTCAGGCTCAATAAACTTGCATCTGGTTGAGTTTTACGTTTATTTTAGGCAGTGGCCTTCTAATATGCTTATATTTACCAGCCTGCAAAGTATACACTGCATATGAATAGTTCTAAAGTAGATGGCTGACTCTTTTGCGTGTTGCATAATATAGGAAAAGTTGAGAGTGGCAGTTCTGGTTTCCAAAGCCGCATTTCAGTTCATACAAGGTTAGTAGCTGTTTCGGTACAATTTTGAATTATAAAGTGGTCATCTAACTGACACTTCCCCGGGAACATTTGCAGGTATGCAACCAAGTGACTACAAGGTACCTGAAGAAGTAAAGGCAGCTGGTTATCAGATTTGTGCTGATGAATTGGGATCCATAGTCGAAGGTCATGATGTGAAGAAGCTGAAATTTCACGGTGGGGTGCCTGGTATTGCGGAAAAACTTTGTACATCAACCACCAATGGACTTCCTACTGATAGTGACGCACTAAACCGCAGACAGAAGATTTTTGGAATCAATCAATTTACTGAGAGTGAGCCCAAAAGTTTCTTGGTTTTTGTTTGGGAAGCCCTCCAAGATATGACTCTTATGATCCTTGCAGTGTGTGCTTTTGTATCTTTGATTGTTGGCATAGCAACTGAAGGATGGCCAGCAGGGGCCCATGATGGCCTTGGAATTGTTGCCAGTATCTTATTGGTGGTGTTCGTAACTGCCACGAGTGATTACCGGCAATCATTACAGTTCAGGGATTTGGACAAAGAGAAGAAGAAGATCTTGATTCAAGTTACAAGGAATGGATATAGGCACAAAATTTCAATATATGAGCTACTTGCTGGAGATATTGTACATCTTGCCATTGGTGACCAAGTCCCTGCAGATGGCCTGTTTGTTTCAGGATTTTCTGTGCTAATTGATGAATCGAGTCTGACTGGAGAAAGTGAGCCTGTTATGGTAAGTAATGACAATCCTTATTTATTGTCTGGAACAAAGGTCCAAGATGGGTCATGCAAGATGTTGGTTACCACAGTTGGAATGAGAACTCAATGGGGTAAACTGATGGCAACTCTTAGCGAAGGTGGAGATGATGAGACCCCACTTCAGGTTAAATTGAATGGAGTAGCAACAATTATTGGAAAGATCGGACTTTGCTTTGCTGTTGTGACTTTTGCAGTTCTTGTGCAAAACATGTTTGGTCGCAAACTGCAAGAAGGGACCCAATGGAGCTGGAATGGAGATGATGCCATGGAAATGTTGGAATATTTTGCTATCGCAGTAACTATTGTTGTTGTTGCAGTTCCTGAGGGATTGCCTCTGGCTGTGACATTGAGCCTTGCGTTTGCCATGAAGAAGATGATGAACGATAAGGCACTTGTTCGCCATCTGGCAGCCTGTGAGACAATGGGGTCTGCAACAACCATATGTAGTGACAAAACTGGCACACTAACTACGAACCACATGACTGTTGTCAAATCTTGCATTTGTATGAATGTCAAGGATGTGAGCAAACAAGGAAGCGCTTCTGCTTTGTGCTCTGAAATCCCCGAATCAGCAGTTAAAATTCTAGTGCAATCTATATTTAACAACACAGGCGGAGAAATTGTGGTAAATGAAACTGGTAAACGTGAAATACTAGGAACACCAACAGAGGCTGCTCTATTGGAGTTTGCCTTGTCACTTGGTGGAGATTTTCAGGCAGTACGCCAAGCTTCTAAACTTGTCAAAGTCGAGCCATTCAACTCTACGAAGAAACGAATGGGAGTTGTGCTGGAGCTTCCTGAAGGAGGTCTAAGAGCTCACACTAAAGGTGCTTCAGAAATAGTTTTGGCTGCCTGTGACAGGGTGATCAATTCAAATGGTGAGGTTGTTCCCCTTGATGAAGCATTATTAAACCATCTCAAAGTCACGATTGATGAGTTTGCAAGTGAAGCTCTAAGAACTCTCTGTCTTGGCTATATCGAACTGGAAAATGGGTTCTCTGCCAATAACGCTATTCCACCTTCCGGATATGTTTGTATAGGAATTGTAGGCATCAAAGATCCTGTTCGCCCTGGTGTCAAAGAGTCTGTTGCGCTTTGTCGGTCAGCTGGTGTTACTGTTCGGATGGTTACAGGAGACAACATAAATACTGCAAAGGCTATAGCTAGAGAATGTGGAATACTTACTGAGAATGGTATTGCAATAGAAGGTCCAGTTTTTCGGGAGAAGAGTATGGAGGAATTGCTTGAAATAATTCCCAAAATTCAGGTTTCTTTACCACATACTTATTTAGGACTAAGATCAATTTTTGACAAAAGTTGTGTGATGTTAAACTCTGTGATTTCTAATTTTCTATTACCTTTGTAGGTGATGGCTCGATCTTCACCTCTAGATAAGCATACACTGGTGAAGCACTTGCGAACCACATTTGATGACGTTGTGGCAGTTACTGGTGATGGTACAAATGACGCGCCAGCACTCCATGAAGCAGATATTGGACTTGCAATGGGAATTGCTGGAACTGAGGTGAGCATTTTTATAATCTCCATAAGCCTCGTGGATCAAATTAAACCAAAATAATTTTAAGGGATAATATTCTATAATTGAAGTGAGCATTTCTGAGCACAAAGGGAAGACTGGGGTAGGCATTCTTTGGTCCAGTTGGAAATTGTCTTGTCTGTACATTATTTATGTCAATCTCGTGACGCATCTTGAGCTAAATACTTTGTATGATTCTTCATGTTCATTGGGTAAATGTCAAACTGACAAATCTTTTTCACAATCTTTAGGTGGCTAAGGAGAGTGCAGATGTCATAATTTTGGATGACAATTTCTCAACTATTGTGACCGTTGCCAGATGGGGACGCTCGGTCTACGTAAACATACAGAAGTTTGTACAGTTTCAGCTGACGGTTAATGTGGTTGCTTTAGTCGTTAACTTCACTTCAGCCTGTTTAACAGGTAAAGCTCCTGAATTCTACTACTTCCATTTCTAGAAAAATAACGATGGTAAGTAAAATGTTTTTCAGTTTCCTAATACTTCACTTCTGACTGCTTCAGGGAGTGCTCCCCTTACGGCTGTTCAGCTTTTGTGGGTTAACATGATTATGGATACATTGGGGGCACTTGCATTGGCTACTGAGCCTCCAAACGATGAATTAATGAAGAGAGCTCCAGTTGGGAGGAAGGGAAATTTTATTAGTAATGTCATGTGGAGGAATATCTTAGGGCAATCTTTGTATCAGTTCATCGTGATATGGTATCTTCAGGCAAAAGGAAAGGAAATATTTGGCCTTGTTGGGCCTGATTCTGATCTGATACGTAACACTCTTATTTTCAACTCGTTTGTCTTCTGTCAGGTAAATAGCTGAAAACGTTTTTTGGCATATTGTCTCAGTTAATTACAAATTATTGTTTCAACTTTTTAAACTCTTGCAAACATCTATTTTGCAGGTTTTTAACGAGGTAAACTCCAGAGAAATGGAAAAGATAGATGTTTTTTCAGGCATGCTGGAAAACGACGTTTTTGTGGCAGTTCTCGGTGTCACAGTCTTCTTTCAGATCATAATAATTGAATTCTTGGGTACATTTGCAAACACGTATCCCCTCACATTATATCAGTGGTTTTTTAGCATAGTTATTGGATTTATAGGCATGCCAATAGCTGCGGCTGTAAAGATGATCCCTGTTGAAAATTGAACCTAAATGAAGTAGCTATGCTACCTCCGGAACTATATGTGGAATCTTCGGCTTTTAGGTTCCTATTCTTGCCATTGAAACTTCTAAACTGATGGACCTCCATAGAAGGAGTGTTCTCCAGAGCTTGTCTGGTTTTTAAAAAGAGCGTAAAAGGAGATGAAATTTTGGAAGCTTTCGAAATTTCCCCCTTTTTCTTTTTTTTCGGGCTTCTGGTGCAGCCAAGAGGAAACGAAAGAAATTGGAGCTAAAGATCATCCTGATGACATGCAACTTCTCAAGCATCATTTTTGGTAGTCTACGCAAAGGTTTCAGTACAGGGCTTTTCTCTCCAGTAAGTAAATTTGCAGTAGAACAAATCATGTGTAACCATTTGTTGTCATCTAGTGATGAATATTTTTCTAATGTGAAGTTTCGGATTATTTTAGTTTACTCCTGTGCAGAACTACAAATTCCGCATTTTGTAAGTTCAGGGTAGTGAAACCAAGAGTAAGCATTTTAATTAGGACTGGAGCAGTTAGTGAAATCAATTTTCATAACCATTTATCAACATAATGAGACATTGCATATATTTGAACCAAAAAAAAAAAAAAGGAGACATAGCCATTACTCTTTATGACTTTCAACATGCTTAGAAGCATAAACGCTGATGATGTGAATGAGCAGTGCTTGTAACGCGGAGCTAAACAAGCTTTTTTAAGCCCTTTTAAGTTATACGAATTTTAAACAAGTCGAGTTCGAGTTTGTTCATGAAAGTTTTGTTCATTTACGCCTATTGGTATAAACGAGCTGTAATGTGCTCGAAATAAAAATGTGCTCGAAATAAAAAATTTATTTACTTTAACAAGTCGAGTTTTAACTTAACTCGTTAAACAAACATTATATCAAGCTCAGAGTAAGAGTTTTAACTTTACTCGTTAAACAAACATTATATCAAACTCAGAGTAAGAGATTGTTTGCGAAGGCACAACTATCTCGTTGAACACTCTTACACTAATGACCGATCTAAGTGTCTAACTAGCGGCCAGCAACCTTTTCCTTTTATATACCAGTTACTCCCTTTGTTCAGAAAGTGGAGTAGATTTAAATGCATTTGGAAGTATATTTAGGATCAAATGCTTTAGAACCCTTACAATTATATAAACCCCAACTCAAATCCCTATGAGATTTGATCCCCCGACCTAATGGCCTAGTTGGGGTGTTTTGAGTTATCCCACAACCTCGTGTACTGTATAAGTTGTATCTATAAAGCAGCACTTTAGATTTCCATCATGATTTTTATGGCCTTCATGACCCCAAACACAGCCAAAAAAACCAAAAAGAAACACAGGAGTGGCTTCTCCCCTCCCCTCCCCCCCAAATTCATCAAAAAGCAACCAACACCCAACAAAATTCCCATCACATTCACCTTTAACATACTTTTGATGGTCCAAACACAACACAAAGAAATATAAAATCAAGCAAAAACAACTCTTAATTCCTCAAATACTCTTGGCTTTCAGACTCCTACTGAAAGACAAAAGGAAGCATATCCCAATTCTTGTCAAAAGATGGAGCTGAAAGTGATGTGCACATCAACATAAACGTGCACACTCCCTCGCCAAACAAAAATTAAGAAAAAACATACAAAATGGTAAAGTGATTGAGCACTAGTAATCACTCACTTTTAACAAACAGTCTTCAATGGCCTCGTGCACTTCCCGTTGGCCCTCACTTCCTCCAAAAAAGGCTTTTCCAGTACTTCTTTACTACTTACTGTATGCTATAAAGTCGTGGACTCATTTATCATTTACTTCCTTTCACTATTTGCTTCGTTGGATTTTTGTCTGGTATCGGAAAATGAAATCCTCATCAACTTCCGAATCATACCATAATTTGGCAGATTAATGTAGACCTATACTATAATGTGGTAGAAAAGTAATTAACTAACATATCTTCTTCTGTCAAAACCAATATATATACCATAATTCAATCAAAGAACACCAATCAATCTTCTCCTACGAGCGATGAATCTTCTGCAGAGGATCAGAATCATCATCATTGAATGTAAGTTTTCTCTTTGTGCGGACACCGTTGGTAACTGCAGATTTCTCAAAAACATCTTCTGAGCTCGAATGGTTTAACCATAAATTAGTGGAAATCAAAGGCTCGGGGGTATTAAAGTTTTCCATCTCTGTTTCCACCAATAAATTATAGCAGGTAAATATGTGTTCCTGTTGATTTGCAATGTGATTAAAAATAAATGAGAATAAAAATCTATCCGAAGAAAATGACTAAAGCAAAGAAACTCACTTTTTCGGCAGATCCCCAAGGCACAATCCCGTTGATCTTGAACTCCACTTCTGCCCTTGTTAACTGATCATCAGTAGCTGCTAAGACTGCTGCTGCAGCAATAACAGACGGTCGATGTTCCATCAAACTAATCTCTGTACCAAACAACTCAAATTTATAAACAGGTGCAGAATTTTCAAAACCCGGATTTATATCAACCTTGATTATAGTTATTTACCTTTGGTTATAGAGGAAATTAGTTCAATGGTCCTGGAAATTAAGTCTGTAGGAGGCTTAGAGTTGTCGCAGAACTTTGAGATGAAATAGTGGAGAAACTCAAAAGGGGTGATTAATCCCATTTTCCATTCCAATGTATTCAGTACCAGTAGTTCCATTCTCTGAATCACATTGCTTTCAAAACTGTATTCGTTCGCATAAAATTCACTTAATTGTGGCACTTTTGTTTCTTCCATTTTTGCTGCCAATGATAAACATGCCACTGCCAACAATCGAATAGCCCATACTTTCCCGCTCTATCAACAGCAATAACATTCTCAAACTGTATAACTACAATATACCCAAATATAAACATACATATATATATAGATACAGAGAAAGAGATAGAAACATGTTTACATCAATGGATTGCCTCGAGGAAAACCGATCGAAGTATGTCAATGACAAATAAGCGGTACGGATGTGAAACCCGAAAATTGATCGTGTCTGCAACAAAAACAGAAATTTTCAGTAACCCAGTAAAAGTAAAGACGAGAACATTGAAGAGCGACAGAGAACAAACATTTAGAATCCATTTGATAGCATCCAAACGAGCACATTTAAACCAGTTTTTACTTTTTCCTGAACAATCGGAAGAATAATAAACAGAGCTATTGGATTCGAAGGTGCTTTCTTTTTCAATTAACATTTGTATGTACTCATCATCTGATTGAGAGAAAATAAGGGGTGGGTTCAATTTCATATGGGTGTCATCAAGTTTATTCAAACAAGATTCATCTTCTTCACAGAGAAGACTCGGGAGAGAAAATGAAGTGTCAGAGCTCTTCATAGTGACGGTGCTATCAAAATCTAATAAATTAGCCAAGAAAGTGAAGCGTATTTGAAGATTGTAACTGGTGAATCCTGAGGTGATGAGATTGAGGAGAGTAATATCTAGAGAGAGAGAGAGAACGTGGTGCTAAAATTAAGGAGAGAGGAAAAGCTGCTCAGCCATGGTAGCGGTTTTAGTGCCGCCAAATTAAACGGACGAAATATAGAGGGAGTTTTTTAGCGGTTATACAGTGTGTGCGCGCGCGAGGGCGCGCGCGTAATGTATCCTCTGCGTCATGTACATTATACGCACACTTGCCTTCCCACTATTCGCCTAAATTTCGGCAAATGTTGTGGGATTTCTGGTATTCATCTGTATTGGTTAAGGTAAAGTGATTTATCGATAATGATTTTGCCCTACAAAAATCTGTAACGTAATTAACCACATTAAAATTATTATTTTTACCGAAAGATTTGTTTATAAATTTATATCTTATTAATTATAAATACGTAAGTGGAAATAAATTATTCGTCGAGAGATATAACGTTACTCGTAATTTATTCTATCAATATCTTCATATTTTAGGATAAAAAAGAAAAGATAAACATGGAAAAACACCACTAAATAATTAGTAATTAATAGTTTATCAGCATATATCTACACAAAAGTTAATGTTTCCAACTCCATGTTGGTTAATTAAACAATGTTTAAATTAGAAATTTATTTTTAATTGACACAAATGGCATTGAAATCGTGATACAACCTAAATGAAATATATTTTTTGAATAAAACTATCAATTATTTTATGAGTAAACTTTCAATAAATTAGTATTTTTAATGTTTAAGAGATAATGACGAATGGTACTATGACTTGTTTCTAAGGTAAGAGCATATAGAAAAAAAAAAAAAAGATAGACTTCAACCTCACGAGGTAAAACGATGTCATATGACCACAATAGTTTGTGATTAAATTTTACATTGATTATATTTAACCTAAGAACACATTACATATATTTAAGAAAATATATGTTTATTAGTTATTATTAATTAATCTTAAATTTAACTTGATTTCAAGATTAACACTTCAACATTTAAGATTATTAAATCTTTGACTAAAGCTTACGACCTCTTCAACGACGAGCTCATGACAACATCTTCATCAATATCATGGTTTCAATCGTGAACTCAAAAACTAAGAGTCTTCACCTAAACATTTTTGAGACAATTGTCTACCCTAGTTGATGATTTGTTCTCACATTTCATGAGTTTCTTGTTTGAACTTTGAAGGACATATTTCATGAGTTGTTGGCAATTGGCAATTGGCAACTGGCATTTGGCAAATGCATATAAATTTATAAGGTCCTACACTACATTTTACTCATTCCATCCAAAAAAATTATAATAAATTTTGATGAATATATGACACAGATTTTAAGGTATATAAAAAAAATATTTTTTTATAATAATTAAAAATATAACATATAAATATTTTTATATTTTTAAAATTTTAATATACTTTTAATTCATTTTATAACAGTAGTATGTTACAGTATACGGAGTACTTAATATGATTGGCGGAAAAGTTTGGGCCAATTAAATTGTGAGAATGGGGTGTAAACACACGTGAGCATGATTACATTTACGGGGGAGAGGGGACCGAGGGAAGGGAGCGTATTCACGTGTTTAATGGGCTGGGCCACCCTGCAGGCCCCAACCAATTATTACAAATATTCACCAGTTTGTGACTGCCAAAATTATTACTCCCTATAGCCCAGACGCTCCTCTAGTCTAATCAACCTCATCCTATCCCTTTCCAGATCCACAAACACAACATCAATTTTTTAATTTCTTTACATAAATAAATTCTTCTACTATCCATATTTTACACTACCACTGACCCAGA
>JAUMHB010072460.1:0-13054 GCA_032359685.1 Pittosporum tobira | reverse complement strand
GTTGTGGAAGTAGTAGCTACCATTATTTATTCTCACCATACATATCTCAACTTTGAAGGTTGTCTTGAATAATGCCACGGTGGAGACTGACAATCCAGATTTGCGTGATCGTGCATACATATATTGGCGTCTTCTTTCGACTGATCCCGAGGTATAACTCCCCTCCCAGTGGCCTCCACCTCCCAAAAGAAATAAAGAAAGATACTTTCTCTTCTGTTACTAGTTTAATACTATGTAAAGATTCCATTTTTTTTCCCCAATTTGAAGTTAAGTCTGTTTCTCAGGCAGCAAAGGATGTTGTGTTAGCTGAGAAGCCAGTGATAAGTGATGATTCAAACCTCCTAGACTCATCTCTTCTTGATGAGCTTCTTGCCAACATTGCCACACTGTCATCCGTGTATCACAAGCCTCCAGATGCATTCCTAACCCGTGTGAGGACTATTCAGAAAACCGAAGAAGAGGACTTTCCGGAAGGAGGAAGGGAAGCAGGAGGATATTCTGAGCCACCTTCACATGCTGGTGAAGTTGGAGCATCACCACAAGCTACTACTTCAAGCCAACCTCCCCCTGCTCCAGTTTTACCTGGAACTCCAGCTCCAGCTCCTGTACCGGATCTACTCGATCTGATGGGGGATGGTACTAACGCTCTTGTCCCGGTTGATCAGCCTGAAGCACCTGCTGGGTAAGTCTTCTAACTGGTACTCCCTCCCTCGTTCCATAACATGTGTCCCTTTTTGAATTTAACAGCAATTCACTAATCACCTGTTGACGTTGTTTGCAGTCCCCCCCTGCCTGTTCTGTTACCAGCCTCAACTGGTAACGGTTTACAAATCAGCGCACAGTTGATACGAAGAGATGGCAAGATATTTTACAGGTTATTGTTCGAGAACAATTCACAGATTCTCCTTGATGGGTTCCAGATTCAGTTCAACAAAAATACATTTGGTCTCGCTGCTGCTGGACCACTCCAGGTAGTGGTTAATACTTATTTCAATTTTATTTTATTTTCTTTTATTTTTTTCCTTAGTTTGATATACGATTTTTAATCAGGTCCCACAGTTGCAACCTGGTACATCTGCAAGAACTCTTCTTCCTATGGTTTTGTCCCAGACTGTACCTCCTGGTCCCCCAAACACACTTTTGCAGGTTGCTGTGAAAAATACTCAACAACCTGTGTGGTACTTCAATGATAAAATCTCCTTGCTCGTGCTTTTTACCGAGGATGGGAGAATGGAGCGTACAGCCTTTCTTGAGGTGTGGAAATTTGTTTTTACCTTAATTTTCTTCATGATGTGAATGTAATGCAAATAATATAGGTTGGTTTAGCAAATTGGGTGTTTTCCATTTTTTTTCGTAAACATTCTGTTAACTTGGATGTTTCGCCGGGCTCCAGCCTATCTTATATCCAATTTTAATACTCCTCTGGTCCAAAATTAGAGATGCCTTAAAAAACTACGGTTTATAAAAAAAAAATAGATGTTGGATTACAATTTTGACATAAAAGTTTAAGTGTTTTTAAAACAGTTCGCTCCCCCCCACACCAACACCACAAAAACACACACAACAACAGAAAACAAACCCAAAAATAAAAAATAAAAATAAAAATAAATAAATAATTTATCCTGAGATGATAAATTAGTAATATCATGGTGTTGCTTTATTTACAGACATGGAAGTCATTACCCGACTCGAATGAGGTGTCAAGGGACTTTCCGGGCATTGTGATAAATAGCGTGGAAGCAACGCTAGACAAGCTGGCTGCATCAAATATGTTCTTTATTGCAAAGCGTAAGCATGCAAACCAGGAGGTGTTGTATATCTCTGCTAAGATCCCTCGAGCAATCCCTTTCTTGATTGAGCTCACTGCAGTTATCGGAATTCCGGGTCTCAAGTGTGCCATCAAAACTCCTAGCCCCGAAATTGCCCCGCTTTTCTTTGAAGCACTCGAGATCCTCCTCAAGAGTTAATTTTGATTTGCCCCATATTTTTTGTGCTTGTCCAGCCCTTTTTTTTTTTTTATTATTATTATAAATTTGGGGAAGCTTTATTGGTTAAGTTGAATATTTATATTTTTTGTGCTCGGACGACTTGCCATTTTTGTATATGTATTTCCAATAATTAAATTTATTGTTACAGTTCTTGTATGTTACCCTGTTAATGCGTTGTGTTCATTGTACCCGTCTTCAAAGAATGCGCTAGGGGTTTATATTATCATGAGGGCTAAACTAAACATCCGAGTTGTATTGATATCCCAATTTACCACTCAGGAGAGACTTTTTCAATCAAATGTAGAAATTCCTTGTATCATTTTGAAATTTCATATTCAAGTAATTAAAAAGAAAAATAAAAGTTGATAGAAAATCTTTCTTTTTGTATATACTCTTCGTGGCATTTGTTTACTTGGTACAAAATGATTGGATTCTAATCTTAATTTTGACAATATAAGAAATTATTTGATTCCAAATTTCCAGTATAATGCTTCAAAAAGAAAAGGCTTATGAAGAATTCATTTTCTAGTTTCAGCAATTTTGAATTATATGCTATCCCACCGAAAAAAAAATAAAAATAAAAATAAGGAAATAAAATTGAAAGTTAAAAAGAAAATGGTTAGGCACGTAGACCTTTCGGTGGGCCCAGGTTGTGGTTGAATTTCTTCGCTCTTCTACGAAAAAGGACGCTGTTGGGGTTTCTGCTCTCTTCCTTCAATCTCCGTTCATTTGTTCGCCAAATTAACTCAAGGTGAGCTTCAATTCATTGCTTGATTCGATGTTTCTTAGTACACATATGAATCAATATTTCCTTATTATAAATTGTGATTGCATTAATTGATCATTTTTTTCGGAATTTGGCGATTTTTTTAGGTAGATGTCTTACAGAGAAGGGAGGTAAGTTGATATTTTTGATGTTCCCAACTTTCACTAATCTCTCTATATAAATCAATTTATTTTCTGCTTATTATGCTTGTAGGTCTGCTTCTCCTCCCAACTCGAGGTCACCTGTTAGGACTCGTCGTAGGTCGAGATCATTATCGAGGTCTAGGAGGAGTCGTTCTAGGTATTTAACACCTCGTATTTTTTCTGGCAGAAATTTCAGTATAATGGGTGTTAAACGAGTAGAGCATTCTTTTATACTTTGAGGTCGGCTCACGTTGATCTTGATAAAAACCTCATTTGGTTTAACTTATCGAGTAATGAGTAGAGCACGAGGTCGGCTCGTTTAAAGTTCTGGCTTATTAAGACTCGATAACATTAAATATTTTAAATTATTCATGAAAAACTCAAGCTCAGCTCTAAGAGGATCGTTTAGTTAAATTAGCTCGAGCTGAAGCTGGTTTACCTTAACAAGGCGAGCTCGACAAGTTCGGCTCTTTTAACACCCCTACTGCTCATTTCATTTGCCTTGCTATGTTTTAGTAATACACAAGCATACATGTCATTGTGGAAGAGGTTGTTGTACCATATTACTTACATAGGAAAATCAAATTGTCTTCAGGAGCCGTGATTATGGTGATGTTGTGAATCCCGGAAACAATCTTTATGTAACGGGCCTATCTACAAGAGTTAGTAACAGCGACCTTGAGAAGTTTTTTCACAATGAGGGAAAGGTATCAGCACATTTACCAACTTGATATCTTATGTAATACCATTCTCTATTCCACAAAAAGAGTCCCTTTTGCATTAGTTTGTGAATATTAAGGATAAAATTTCTGTCGATCGTTTACCCAAGAAGTGGTAAATGTTTAGTTTAGTGGTAATGCATGATGATGCAATTACAGTGGTGAACACGAGAACATTGTGTAATTTTATACTATCGTTGATACAAAGGGACTATTTTTTTGAAATAAAGTGATTTGACAAATAGGACTTTTTTTGTGGAACAAAGGGAGTAGTAGTACTTGAACGTCATGCTTGGCTCACTAGTCAAATGCTCACTTGTTCAATTCTTGGTCAGTGGAGACAACCTCTCTATTTACAAATTGAGGTTAGGCTACGTAGTCTGACCTTCCCCAGACCCTATTATTTGCGAGAGCCTTGTGCACTGGGTACGAAAAATGGGAGTCGCAGCACTTAATCAGAGATTAATTGGGGATGTACACTTTGGTTTTAGGTTACAGATTGCCATCTGGTGACAGATCCTCACAGCAAAGAATCTCGTGGTTTTGCTTTTGTTACTATGGAAACAAATGAGGATGCTGAACATTGCATTAAGTATCTAAATCGCACTGTGCTGGAAGGTCGATTAATCACTGTGGAGAAGGTATTCTATTTTCTTTTAAATAGGTGTGATTTTATTGCCAGCATAAAAATTTTAATATTTTAGTTCTGCTCATCCTTAAAAATGTTGTCTGATAAACTTTTGCAGCATTTGGCAGCAGGTTTGATCTATGTTAACTACATCGAATTCAAACTTAAGCTCCAAATTGTAAACAGTTGGACCTATCCATTCATGACATGAGTTCTGCTCCGACACACTTCAAACACAAAGATTAAAATGTTTTTGCAGTGGGTTGTGTGCCTTATAATTTTTAGCAGCTGGTCTAATCTATATACCTACATCAAATTCGAACTCTAAGCTTGAAGTTTTTAACAGTTGAACTTACCCATTCACGACACTCTACTTTGACACATTGATTCAAATTCAACTATCTTGCTGAGGGTTGTGTCCTTAATTCCGTAGCTCCATCATGAACAATATCTGACATGGTTATTCTGAATCCTTACATTTTATATTTGGAAATCCTTGACACATTATAAACTATTCTCATTGCACCAGCATTTCTCTTTTTCTTTCACTTTTAGCATGTTTAGTCTGCTGGTTTACAATTTGTGAAATTGTATGAATCAGTCCATGGAGGCATGCTATCTTCTTAGTAAATGACAGTTTAAGATATTTTCCATGATGTTACACATGTCAGGCGAAAAGGAAGCGTGGAAGGACCCCAACTCCTGGAAGGTATCAAGGGGCAAGAGGCAAACATGGTAAGCGCAATTTTGATGGGAACATGTTTTTTTTTTTCCTTAAAAAATGATTTAACTTTGAGAACACACACCTACAAAATATCATGATTTCATGTTCCTTTAATGTCATGTTAGTATTAGTTGGTCGCCGTAGCTGAATTTGAAAAACTGGCAGCTCAACGAATTTTAGGTTGTCGGTAGGCTAACCAACCCAATGAACCACCAAAACGAAACCTAGTAAATGTATTAACAGAATGACAGATTATTGCTAATGGATTTATTATCGGATGGTATCTAGCAGTCTCCTTCATCTTGCTCATTGTTTCTCTGAGTTGAGATTTTATATGAACAAGAAACGAGTCCTTGGAGCTTGTGTAGTCTATTGAAGTACAACACGGTGTGACCTGTTTCAGTAGTCAGTCTTACGTCTCAGTCTTCTATGCTTAGCAAATCTTGGAATTAATATGTAGCAAATAAAGGGTTAAAATGCAGGTAATGATAGAATTAACTTTTAGTGTTACAAAATTATGTACATTGTTGGAATGAAGTTGTATGTGGTACAAAAAAGCTTTCTTCATCGTCTGAGGTAGCCTACTTAATTTACTTTGTCCGAAAGATAAAAAAATTAAAATTAAAAATTAAAATTAAAAAAGCTTGCTTCCATGAGATTCACGACATCCATTAACGTCTGACCTGTAACGGGTATTTTGTATGCAGGTAATGGTCGAAGACGATCCAGGAGCTACTCACCGCGACTAAAATATGATAGAGATCGTTATTCAAGGGAAGGGAGAGGAAGATCTCGCTCCCCAAATGGTCGGAGGACAGATGATTATCATGACTCACGTAGGAGGCATAGGGCATATTAACTTTCATGTTATGTATGATAGTAGTAATAATTGGAGAAAGTTTTTTTGTTTTTTTTTTCCCGGAGAGAGGGGGAATGAATCTTTTGTTTGCACAGGAATAGCACTATCTGATTTGTAATTCTGCTTTATCTATTGTCTTTAGAGGGCGCGTTTTATTTCTTTTATTATTATTTATTTATTATTTATTATTTTTTAATTTTTAATTTGTTTTTTGTTTGTTTTTTTTTTTGTTTTGGCCTTTTATTTGGTGGGGAACCTATAGCTACTGCTGAACGTAAGGTGATTGATTAGTTACGTTTTTATTTTATTTTGTTTCATCTTTGTTTTGTTTAGGACTGTTGAAGTCGAGTATGTTGTTCGAATTTGGCTCGTTTAGTTAAACAAATTTTTTTTTTAGTTTGGCTCGTTTATATTAAACAATTTTTTTTATTGAGTTTTTAATAAGTCGAGTTTGAGTTTTTTGTAAAAAATTTAAAAATATTTGCTTTTATTAAGTCGAGCATTGAACAAGTCGAGTTTAAATTTAACTTGTTAAATTAAACAAGTAATTTTTAGTTAGCTCGAGTCAAATCCGAACCTTAAACGAACTCTCGGCTCATTTAGGTTCTGTTTGTTACAAAAAAAAATATTTTCTAAAAAATATTTTTCATATTTTTCAGCCTTTGGTATGTTAGGAAAAATTTAGTGAATAAGAAATTATATTTCAGTCAATAATTTTTTTTTTATTATTTCAAGAAAATGACATACGGATTTAAATTCGTAAGTCATTTTTCGAAAAGTGGTCATAATATTATCCTTTTTTATCATTTTTCATAACACTTTTATTTAATCATTATTATCATCTTTTTATTTATTTATTTTTAAAGTAAATACATTTGTTTTTATTTTCATAATATATGCACAATTACTTTTTTCATAATGAATTATATATACACATATATTTTCTAAATTTTAAATTTTCTTATTCATAAAAATATTCAAAATCACTATCTTATTAATTTTTTTTCTTATGAATTTTTATTGTTAGATCATAGTATTAAATTTATATATATATATATATATATATATATAAATAAATTCAAATTTTTATTGTAAGAACATAATTTATCTTATTAAAAAAACTAATATATATTTATATTAATCTATAATAACATAATTATTAAATTTATTTCAAAAATCAAATATAAAAATAAATTTTTAATCTCATTTTTAACTTGACTATGAAATATTAAAAAATAAGTTATTTTTAAAAAAAATATTTTTTAAAATACATTTTTTTTTTTATATTAAACTGAACCTTAGCACTCCTAGTTTTATTCTCTTGGTTGGAATGTTATCATAATATTTTGAGCTATGCATAACATTATGCCTTCTCCTTTAGTGACCAGGCATTCCATTTTGGTTGTTTTAAATACTGAAAAGAGTATGTATTATCAAAAGTTAAGATTCCATTGATGAAATAAAATATTTAAAAAAACATTCAAGTTTCTGATGATAAGTTTAGAATAATATACTCTGCATTATGTGAAATCAAAGCTCCAAGTAAAGTTAATTTTATCACTGAGGTAATAGAATGAAATCTTGATACACTAGTCACTAGGACTTTATTTAATTCATGATCCTTAAATTTAATTTAAGTTCAATGTTTCTACTTATATACTCTTATGGGTCTCCTAATTGTTGTATTGTTGTGCTTTTTACGCATATTAAAAATATAAATAAAATAATATGTGACATGTTATAGTTAAGTTCGGTTATGGATAATTCTAATAATTGTTTTTTTAAAACCATTTTTATAATAATTCAATTGTATAGATGATATAAATTGAAACTTTTTTATCTTATGTATTGAAATTTTATTATTTTTGTATTACAATTTTAATGGCATAGATTTACTAATTTCTTAATTCTAAATAAAGAGTTCTATGTCATTAAAATTTCTAAAAATTGATAAATTTTATACTTATTTATGCTTATCATTTATGCATTTGGATTATCAAAAAAATGTTTAAAATTGTTGTTAAAATGATCTATAACCAAACTTAACTATAAAATACTACATATTCTTTTTTTTTTTCTTGAAAAAAATTGTATATATATTTATATATATAGTAATGATAAAACCATAACAACTATCTTTTACGTGCACATTTATCTTGGAGTTCCATAACATATGTCACTTTGGTCAACTCCTCAACTCATTGGAGGAAAAAATATTTTAACTATGGAGTGATTGTCAACATTATTATTATTGTTATTGAGTTATTATAATGATAGATATTTTGGGTAAAGAAAAAAAATAAGTAAAGTAATAATAATTATGGACCCAATTTTATTCAAATTTTGATTGTATAAAAATAATTGAGTCATTTTATTCTTTTCAACTTTCTTTAATTAAAAATATTATATAAATTATAAGATATTTTTAAAAAAATATTACAGAAATTGAATATATAAAGAAAAAAACAAAATACTATATATATTTGGTCCTATTTTTTGGACAGAACATGTAGATTCGTAAATGTATGGACCAGTCTCTATTTTCTGTTAAAAAGAGTGAGAGAACATCAAGAAAAGCGGGACCACCATCATCCAAGTTGGCGGAGTTAGTTTGTGAACGAGGCCATCAACTTACCGTGTCGTGAAATACACAACAACCGTACTTAATCAAACTTCGCTTCATTGAATTCTATGCAAAAGAATATTAATTACTTTTCCAATTATACCCCACCCAAATTCGATCATTCTTCTTCATAATTTTCCAAATTCGTCCTTGTCAGTTGAAGCTACCACACCAAGGGTCTCTCTCTCTTTCTCTCTCTCCCTGCAAATTGGACGCCAATTCAGTCTCAAGGTACGAATTTATGTGTATGTACTTGATTATTATTATTATTGTTGATTGATTGATTGCTTTTTGCTTTTTGCTTTTCTTGTCTACCCAAGTTTGATTTTTCTACGTTCGTGATGATTTTTTAGTTGATAAAGCTCTAAAGTTGTGAAATCTAGCCAGCTGTTGAATTGATTATGTCAGGATTTTGAGTTGATTCTTGTGATTTGAAGTATGTTTAATTGGGAATTGATTTTGAATTAGGTGTCCCATTTCATAACTTGGGGATATGTAAATATATCAAGGATTTTGTAACCTTGCAAGTATTTGAGGGTTTATTAATTATTTAAGTCATTAGGGCAATTTGATCTTTTGCGTCAAGATCAGGGTTTTTGTTAGCAAGCATGGCCCGATTAAGAGATCCTCGGGGTTAGATATATAATTCATGAAGCCTAATCCCTAATTAATTTTCATGTTGTTTCATTACACGTCCTGCATCATTAAGATGAAATTCACCATTCAATAACTGAGTTCTTTATTTTCAAGGAATGTTTTAACACTAATTTACTTCATTAAAAAAGAAGGGAATATTTGACGATAGTGTCACTTTACTATTGAGCATCCAGCTGTTACTGCATATTTCTATGGTCCATTCTTATGATTACTTTAGACACCCGTATACATGCTATTTATTCATTAATTATCATGCATACTGTTTATTGATTCGAGAATTCTTTTCTTGCACTGGAGAACAGGTGAAAATGAGCTAAGTGTTGATAGCTTTAGGTGGATCGTTGATATAACTGAACAAAATGGGAAACTGCTGCAGCTCTTCTTCAAATGGATTGGAACTGAACAATTCACCACCATTTTATCATGTCGTGGTAATATTCTCCCCTCATGTCAAGTGCTTGCTGTATTTTTTTAAATTTATATAAAGCTTGATCTGTACTTTCCTTAGTAACACAAACTTGGTTTTCATATGCTCATGGAACATCATAGACCTTCCTCTCATAGATTCCTTTTTCCAATCAGGATTCTGATCTTGGTCAAATTTGCTGACATAGACATAGTTGCCAGATTCGGAAGCTTATTATATGATGTTAATTTCTTTAGCCATCATAGTTGCAAGCCTCCTTCCCTCCCTTGCAGTCGGAATACTGTAACCAGACCACGCTTCACTCATCACCTAATATGATGTCATAAGAGGAGCACATTTGAAAACCCTTCAACTTATCAACTAGCAATTGTATGGTGATGCATATGAACTTAGACAAGTCAACATCAGGTTTATAACTAATGACAAAAGTTTTCTCAACATTCTCCCTACTACATCCATCGCATTTGATTTCTTGCTTCCATACTTTTAACCATCATGATGATCTAGATTTTGATTACTTACAATTATTTTAAATTGATTTTAATAAACCCTTGATGATGCTATTTTTCGGTTGATTTTTTGGCTCTATATTTTGTGGTTCATCCACATCTTTCTGCAGTATCCAAGTGTGTCGGAGGAGCATGGACCCTTGTCCTCTCTCCATGGGTCAGCCTCTGCAATTCCTACTGGAATTTTAGTTGATACAAATCTGGAAACTTCAATTCCGGACACTTATAGACCACCACCTGCACCTCTACCATATGATGCAAATCTAGGACGTCCTCGTACCCTTGTGGGATATCAACCAATTACTGGAAATAAAAATGTAGCAGCTGTGCAACCATCAGGTACTGAGCCTGTTGCAGAAACCAACACTGGCATCATCAGTCATGAATTAATGTCGAAAATCCTTAACAAAACTGAGGAAAAAGTGCAAAACAACATTGAACTTGTCTCATCAGAAGAACTGGAAGATGAGCTTGAAAAATCGGGTGAACTTAAGAAGTCCAGTGAACCTCTTGTGTCAGTACTGGAGGAGGAGGATGTTTGTCCCACCTGTCTTGAAGGTAATGAAATCAGATCTCACATATTCTTGCTACTTGTTGGTTTTGTGCAATTCTCCGCCATTTTGAGTTGTAGCCGAAGTTAAAATTATGTGTTGCATCTCTGGACTAGAAAAGCAAAATCTTAACAACTCTTTACCTCTCTCCTGCAGAGTATGATGAAGAAAATCCAAAAATTATCACAAAATGTGAGCACCATTTCCACCTTTCGTGCATTTTTGAATGGTTGGAAAGAAGTGACACCTGTCCTGTGTGTGATCAGGTTCGTATAATATTTGTTTACATTTTGATTAAATGAGAATATGCTGATTTTCCTAAATTACAAGACGACAAGTTCAAAATCTCTTGCTTGCTTTTGGTGCAGGAAATGGTATTTGATGCCATGCCAAGTTCTTAAACTTTCAAATCGAAATTTAAGAGTTGGAGGAAATAGATGCATGGAGTTGTCGGTTATTTTTAGGATATCCTCTTAGTTACAACTCTAAGTGCCTTTCTCGGTGTAGTCCTTTGCATTTGAGAAACCAGCCAAAAGTATATATATATATATATATATATATATATACATATATATATGGAGAAAAAAAAAATGAAGGGAAAACAGAATGGAAGTAAATTGATATAGACACGGTAGTAGGTCCAGTTTTCATTTTCCGTATAACCGTCCCCTGTGTTGACATTTGTTCTCTAGCTTCTCTTTGTGGTAGAGAAGTCTGGACCGCAGGTTAGCATTCCTGCTATGAATTGATTCTGTAAATCATTTTTAGCTTGTTGGTAGGGGATTTGATCAGTGATACCGAAAGGGATTGATGCGCAGGCGAGAAATGAGTGGTATGGTATGTATATATATATATGTCTTTTGTTTCGTCATTGAAACTTGTTATAGAAGCTCTTTGAATTTTTTGTTTAATATATTCTCCTGAACAGACACGGATCGGATTTCACCATTGTAACTTTTAAGTCTGAAAAAAAGAGAGTAGGTATTATGTTTTAAATTTAGAGATGATTTTTTTTTTTAATACATTTTAAAATTATAAATAAATTTTTATTTTAATATTATAAAACATCATGATATTTTTGAATAATTATTTTATTTTATATATATAGATGAAAGTTTATATAATTTTTAAGATAACTTTTATGTGAAAATTGTAATTGAAACATTAATTTTTTTTATAATTTTTGTTTTTTTAAGGTATATTTAATTTTGAAATAATGAAGTTTCAAAACTATTGGTTTAATTATTTTCCGAATGACGTGAATATACATCATTCTCTTATGGTGGGTACAACTTTAAACTGTTTTTATTACGTTAATAAGATTTGGCCTAAAAAAGCTAAAACATGACTAAATCATAATTATATTATTATAATGTCGATAGTAATTGTAAGCTACACACATTATTTAAGGGTAGTCATGAAATGAAAGGATTTGTTTTTAATTTTTGTAAGATTATTTTGTTGGAATGAAGTGATTACTATGACATAAGTAAGCTTTTGGATATATTTTTCTGAGACTCCATTAATATCAATCAGCAAATATTCTTAAAATAAAAAAATACATAAATATGTTAATATGAGTAACTTAATTAAGTACATATTTTTAAAATAATAATATCGGTAGATATTTCAATACATGTAACTTAATTATTATAATTAAAACTTATTATAAGCAGTAGTATAACAGGTCCATACCACCACTAAACCTCAATCTTTCTTTTCAGTTTAAAATAAATCTTATTTCAGGTCACACGAAGAATTGATTTTGAGTGATTGATCACTTGAAACTTGGTTAAGTATTTTAGTAATATAAATTATTAAGTATTAATTTAATTGTTAAATTAATTAATGAACAAAAAATTTTAAATCATGTAATTGTAGGAATATGTGAGATAAAAAAGTGATATGGGCATCTCATTTTAACAATTTAAAACTTGTACCCATTGTTTTACGGTTATTATGTTTGAGATTTTCAATATTTAAACAAATGTATATTAACTTGAATTTAGTTCAATTGTTAAAATTGAGATCGAAAGAATTTTTTACTCGTAAAATATTTCTTATTCAAGTTTTCTTCCTTGGATTATCAAGTCATAATCTCATCTCATTAAATATCCTCATGTAGGTGTCTTTGTGACACCCCCAAATCCGGGCCCTTCTACACCCCGATTTGGGTTACCAATTTATTATTATTAATTCCGTAACTGACAAATACACAGGTCTTAAAATTACACAAGGTCATAATAAGATATAATCTATAAAAAAATTATTATACAACTCTTTCTACACATCTTATTCTATTAGCGAATATTACGCAACGGAAACATCTAAGCATCTGGACCTCTAGTTCATTCCCCCCAATAACCCCGCTATTAGATATCTTCACCTGAAAGGAATATGAAGCAAAGGAGTGAGCTCAAATAGCTCAGTAAGAAATACCATAACTAAGGATAACTGAAA
>JAUMHB010072449.1:0-13054 GCA_032359685.1 Pittosporum tobira | reverse complement strand
TTAATTTCATTATATTTGCAGATCAAGGTAAATCCATGCGAGTATTATGGATTTATGGACTTGAAAAGACTCATATTCATGTTCATACGAGTTCCTTAAGGGCACCACCTCCTTGAATTCCTAGTTTGGACATCTAGAGGATCCATATATAAATTCTATCTCATGGTTGTAAGTATTCATTTACATATTTATACATACACTTTTTCAATAAAAATAATTGTTGGCATCTTTCTCTTCATTATTAACTTAAGTATTTAAGAAGAGAAAAAGGAGAGAAATAAAATCATAATATACTTTTGTGTTGCCTATGTTTTAGGTTTTCTGATCAATAGTTCTACAAAGTAGAACATAAGGCGTTCTAAGGTATCGACGATTTGAGACATAGACAATTCCATATTAACAATTTGTGATCGACTCTTTGAATTCTTGTAACGCTAACCACTAAAATTGTTACGTTTTTTTACCAATAAATAATCTACTGCACACCGCGTAACATTTCACAAAAGGAAACAACTTCTTCCTCCCAATTGCAACCATCACAGCAGATTTCTTCTTTGTCTTTGTCATCGTCGCGATTCCATGATCTTCTTCCTTTTTTTACTTTCGTGTTTCGACAATTGTTATTACCAAAATTTGTAAACACAAAATTTCTGATCCACATGTTTCGAATCATCGCCATTGTTCTTGCTCGACATTGTCGTACCACTTTCCAGTTTTTCGATTCTGAACTTACCCAATTAAGAAACTTTAGTCCATCCTTAGTTGATTCATCGCCTCCTTTTGACAGTAGGATGATGCCATACACATATGATGCTTCTGTGTGTCTTTTTTCTGCTGCCCTCTTCAGATGATCAAGTCCTATATCCATTCTCCTATTGCTGAAATACTCCTCCTTTGATGGAGTATAAATAAATAAATAAATAAATAAAATTAATTAATTAAATAATCAGTACCCATACCTTTTTTTTTTTTTTTTTTTTAAAACCATCAAGAAATCTATTACGTTTGAAAATCTATTACAAAGTTGAAACTATACAATTGCTCCCATAACAAATAGAAATCATCAAGAATATGGGACAATTGAAACCTAAGAAGTAAGAACCATAAGAAATCTTGAAATAACTATAGTACCCTTATAATTTACAAAGAGCAAATCACCGAAGCGTTATGTGGTTTCCAATATCCATTATAATCTGTAGCGGATGAAAATTTACGCCATTACATCCGCCATAATTTATAACAAATATTATAGTGCAAATTATCATCTACTAAAAATTTTAGCGGTTATTAGAAGTAAAAAACATTTATTAAAAAAAAAAAAATTCACCCATATTAAAATACTCAAAAGTGGATTGATTTTTAAAGAAAAAATAATTAATTTATCATTAATAAACAAACACGATTAATTTAAGTAATTATAATAGACAGACTACTACTTACTTACCAAGCCTTGTCTAAATAGTGCTTCTGGATTTTCCTTTTCCTTGCATCGATTCAAGAACTCAATCTCTCCACCCGACCTTCCAAACCAGGAAATCACTGGAAATTTGTCCATTGTTACATGCTCGTATATATAATCACTTTCCGCGGCGTCAAGAAGTTCTCTGCAACTGCGCGCAGGTATATATAGAGAACATGCATGACCATTATCTTTTCAATTATTTTAAACTATTAAGATCAATCTCAGTCGCCTAATCACATCATAAACTATTAAGATTGGGTTAAAATCTTATACCAAAAGATCACTTGTACATGTATATTTATATTATTTTTTCCCTCCAATTTATATTATTTTAATTTTTTTATTTAAACTATTTTTACTAATAATTTTCTACTACTATCCACAATTTTTTAATTCAAAATTACAAATATTTTTTTGGAAATACAAAACTATTACTCTACTCAACTCTCTTTTTCTATCTAATTTTTCTCTCTCTATCTACGTTCTCTTTCTCTAGAACAATTTGAAAAAAAATTAAATATTTTCTTAATATACGTATATTTTATAATTAGAATAATATAAATTGGACCGATGGAGTATGTAGCAACATGCATGTGTGTGAGAGATGATTGTTTTTAAAAAGTTCGTAAAATTAATTTGAGTTATTAAAATTATAAAGTACTATGATTTATTTAAGTTTTTGAAAAACAAATTTTATTAATATTAATATTTAATAGATAATTTGAAATAGACTATGTTGATTTTATTTTTTTTTAAAATAAAAAAAAAATAATAATAAACACCATCTTTTAAGATGTACACCTAAATTTGAATGCGTAATCTCTAAGTGATTTGACTTGTATAAGTATATTATCTACGTATTTACTATCACTTAAATAACCTAACCTTTCGACAATAATCAAATTGATCAAGGTCAACTAAATTTAGATTTTAAAACCTTACAAAGAGATAACCTTAACAGGTTTGACACCAATTGTTTTGGAGCGGAGACTGATTACTCACCATAGTTTAGCGCTGAAGAGGTCGGTGAAGGAAGAGGAGGCAACCCGAGCAAGAATTTCCGTCAGTAAATCAGACGGAAGAGACAGAATATCGCCGGATTTTCTTGTTTTATTAATACTACTTCGTCTTCCTCGTCTTCTTCCTCTACAGTTTTCAGTTTTCTTCATTGTCGTATTTGTGGGAGCATCGGTGATGTTCTTGCTTGTGTTCTGCTTTATGTAGCTGTACAAAAAAGTACAGAGTTCGGACACAAACACGAATGTGTACTTTACATGTCAAACCCTAAAGGAGGTGGACTTTCAGGTAAATACTCCAACTTTCGACCTAATCCTACAAAGAATCGGAAAAAAGGCCAAAAAAAAAAAAAAAAAAAGGGAACTCTTAAGTCTTAACATTATTATTAATTAAAATAGTAGTAGTATGATTGGAACACAAGTTTGTGAAATGTCCTTTGTTTTCTGTTTTTATGGCGGTTGAAAAAAATGGAAAAGGTTAAATATAATTAGCACTTCATTTGTTCTATAATTAGAGATATTTTTTAAAAATTAGAGTTTTTTTTAAAAAAATATATTTGATTATTAGTCTTATATAAAAGAAATATATTTTTAAAATGTTCCTTTTTATAAATGGTACTCCCTTCATCTAATTTTTTGATTGTTTGTTATATGAAGTTTAAGACGTTCCAAAATCACATTTTTTTAATCCATAGATTGAATAATCAAGAGTTTATAAAAGGCGAAGGTTGTTTAAATTTTTGTTAGTAATCGTAATAAGAATTTGCGAAACCTGCACAATATTTGTGAGGAAGCTACACAAAATTTGCGATAACCGTACAAATTTTACGCGATAATCGCAGATGCTTTTGGATAGGAAAAATGTTCTATCACAAAATAATTTGTGGTCGATAACATGTTTTTTGATCTTTAGTCATAGAATCTTATCTGACATATGAAGAATATTTGTTAACTTCTAAGGTCTGCAACCAACTTTAATAATATTTGAGTTTTTGGACGATAAATATTGAATTAAATAAAATAATATGTCTTTTTTATATTATATTATATCTAGATGAGGCCTCACACACACACACACTCACACACACACACACATATAAAGACACACACTTTAAACTAATATTATTAATCAAGAATATCAAAATAAATTAATGGGATTTAACTTGGACACGGAAGAATAGCGATTCAGTTGTGCGGCCCAAATTGTGGGTGTTTCACAATTTGTATCCCCATATTTAATAACTTCAACATCAAAATCATAAAGATTAGTTAGAGATACAGAAAAGAAAACAAATGAAATAATAAGGTTCAAGGTTTGATTTACTCTAATGAAATTAATAAGTTCTTAATAAGTTTTTAAAATATAGTTTTATTTTTATTTTTTTAAATATTAAACATATTAAAAATATAACATTCAATATATTAAATAGTTAAAAATATTTAAAAGATATGATACATAAATATATTTATTAAATATCTTAATTTGTTTACAAAAAATAATTAAATAATTAAAATGCTTAAATATAAATAGAGAGAATATATAAATTAAATCATATATGTCTTTATATAGAATCCAAATCTATTAATTTACTTGTTGTCTCAAATTCAATCAAACAAAATTATGTCCCCATCAGTTGTAGTCAAAGGTAAAGTCTACATCCTCCTAAAAATAAATATTCTACTAATGTAGTAATATATATATATATATATATATATATATATATATATATAAGTTATTCTTTTTATCTCAAAAAAATTAGTTTAACTTGAATTTTTTGATCATATTGACTATTTTCAAAATTAATATTATATAATTGAATATTCAAATAAATGAATATTAAATATAACAATATGTTTGATGTAGTTTTTTATAATTATAATATCATCGCCTATATTTATATAATTATAAGTAATAATTTTAATTAAAAAAATTTAAATTAATTTAATTTTTTTGGAACGAAAAAAATAAATCATAATGAAAAGCTATTTAAAACAACGCTAAGTTATTTAAATATTTATAACTTTATAAGGGAGAGGTCAGTACCCAGCCGCAATTTACTAGCCGACAATAACACCGGTCAGCTTAATCAAGTCATTCCTTAATTAAGTCGAAGTCCTAACTGTCAATCGCCGTAATTGTGATACGCTAGCTTACGAAAGACAAGAATACCAAGTTAAAACATACTGATAAACTAGTTTACTAAAAAGTAAGTAAATATCAACATAGCGTAGAGAAACTGAGACAGAAAATGGAAAGCTTGCTGATCATGAAAGAAACAAGCAAACCGACCTACCAATATCCCTGATCTACTGCTTATCTAACTTAAATGTCAGCAGATCCCAAACCCCAATTTGGCTCTTCTTCCATTAATCCACTTACAAACTCGTCGACACTTCAAATTTGAAGACGTTTGACTTCGTTGCCTGTAAGTCAACGGAACCATTAATTTTCTTGAAGTGACAAATCTGTATTTGTAACTCATACTTCGAACAAGAAGTTTATTCCAAGTTAAATTTGACTAGAATATAAATAGGGTTTCATTTTATATTGAATTGCAAATGGTCATGGAAAATGTATCGGTTTGTGTTTGTTATGGATTTCATTTCATGTTTTGCTTTGATGTTTCAGTTGTTAAGTAAGTTCTGATGTTTATAATTATATGTTAAAGATTCAAAATTTGGACATTTGACATGAAATTTGCTTTGAATTTCGCTTAATGGGACTGAATTAAATCGATTCCTCAACAATGTTTCTCATGGTAAGGTGGAGCACGTTTGTGTTGGGGTTAGGGCCTGCATGGGGGAAGCTTTATTAGTTTAACTACATGAGTCCACTTGATTGATGAAAATGTTATTTTGTTTTGAACTCGAGAGTGTTTGAGGCTTTGAGCAGGCTTGAGTTAATTAAGATTGAAGCTGTAGTCTGACATGTTTCTTGGTTACAGTGGTGTGCTTTGGTATTCGGGTTGCGCTCGTTTTGATTGAATGGGGATGCGTGAGTGATAGACGTTTTATTTTGGAAATATTTGGTGGCGGAGATGCCTCCGTCTCCAGGAATGAGAAGCTCACCTGCAAGGGAGATGAGAGCTGACAATCACAAGAGAGGGCATAGTCTTGAGGGTGGAATACTCTTCAGAGAAAAGGATGAAGAGCTTGCTTTGTTTAACGAGGTGCAAGGCAGAGAAAGAAACAACTTCTTGCTTCAGTCAAACGACATCTTTGAAGATGCATTCAGTAATTCTCCTGATACCAACTTCCATATTGAGTTTGTTTTATGAAATGTGAATTGTGATCTTTTTGTTTGTGCTCTTGCCGACAATTTTTTGTATTTATCTCTGTCGGCATTTGCTGCTACAACATTGAGTTACTTTTCAGATCCTAAGCTTGGAATATCCATTCCTGTTCGAGGAGAGTGTAGTGAGCTGCTCAATGCTGAGGGGGTGAAAAATGATTATGACTGGTTGGTATTAGTTTCCTTTGTGTGCTTTTACTTTTCACTGTGTAGTGACTTGTTTTAGTTCTATCTATAGATATCTATGGGCCTGAGTGGAAAAATCGTCCTCTTTTGTTGTGAATTATGTGTTTCCATTACTCTCTATCCCATTTTACGCTGTCCTATGGAATTTATGCATTTTGAGGTGAAGGTACCATCTTTTCCCTTTATGGACACCACCATTATGCGTAAAAAGAAGGTAGAGTTTTATGTTGGGGGAAATTGAAGGAGAAAACCATGTAATGTTGTATTATTTTAGAAAGAAGACATGGTTTTGCCGTTTTGGACATCCATAAAAGGAAACAGGTACATATGAATTCAGCGGGGAAAATTGTTTTAGTTGATAATTCAGGTTAGTTACACACTTACACCTCAATTCTGGAAGTGGGATCATGCTGCTTGTTATCTTAAAATTGAAATTCTTGAAGCATAAATGATATCATTTTGCCAGGAATTTTTACCTATATTTATCTCATAATACATTTTTATTTAGCAGTATTCAATTGTTCTCTGTTCTTAGCTTCAAAATAATTTCCGTTGAAGGTTATTAACTCCTCCCGACACTCCTCTCTTCACTTCTTTGGATGATGAGACCCCAACAGCCAATCTTGCACAGAGGGGCAGACCTCGAAGTCAACCCATTTCGATCTCAAGATCATCCATGGTATCATAAAATTTTGTTCAGTGGGTTAGATATTTGTTGTTAATTTAGTTATAATGTCCACTGGCTATTTGAACACTTTCGTTATATATTTCTTTTTCCTTTCTCTTCCCCTCTGTAATATAATTCACTAAATGCATGACCACCGACAGATGGAGAAGAGTCACAGAAGTAGTACATGTAGTTCAAGTCCAAATCGATTAAGCCCATCTCCTTGGTCTGGCAATAGTACAGTCCAAACAAGAGGCATGAAATATTCAGCACGGCACTCAAGCCCAACCCCTAGTTTACAGCATGTCACTCCTTCGCAAAGGCCATCTCCTCCGCCAAGTAAACCCTCATCACCCACTCTAAGGTCAACTACACCAACACCTCGAAGGCTGTGTACAAGTTCTACAGGTATCTCTCCTGTCAAGGCAAGTAGAGGGAATTCTGCTTCACCGAAAGCAAGGGCCTGGCAATCAAGCATTCCAGGATTTTTTCCAGAGGCACCTCCTAATCTTCGTACTTCACTGGCTGATCGACCAGCATCATATGTGAGGGGATCCTCACCAGGGTCCAGAAATGGTAAAGTCTCTCCCTCCAAATCTGGTAGACAATTAACGTCTCAAACTGCTTCTAGAAGCATCAGTTCATCACATAGTCATGACCGGGACCGAGTTAGCTTCCACAGTAAAGGCTCAATTGCGTCTTCTGGTGATGATGATGTGGATTCTCTTCTATATCTTCCGCTGGGTACGTCAGGATGCTCCTCAATAAGGAAGGTTGGTTCACTTCCAAATAATAGAGCTCTGGCCTTTTCCAAGAAACCATCCATAGCAGTTGCCTCAAATTCTGCTCCAAAAAGATCCTTGGACTTGGCACTTCGACAAATGGTATCTTACTACCTGTTTCATTGATGACTGCTGATTAAAGTTTCCAACACATCTTAGGAATAATGTCGAAGTTTTGCGGATGCTTTTTGAGCTATGATTTCACCTTACATTCGGCATCTTAAAAGACCTACAAAATTAAGATTGAACAAAATTTTCTTGGAAATTTTGTTGCTTTGCATATTTGGAAAATTAAATTTGAGTATTGAATAGAATCTGAATGACTATGTTACCCACTTTTTTATGTTTTGTTGATATTATGCGTGTTACCCACTTATCTGACACACAACTTCTCTTGAATAGAATTAATCATGCATAATTCATTTGATGTCTCATCTAAAAGAATTATTCTTATAAATATAATCGTAGGATCATCGGAAAAGCGCACAGAATATGTTCAGGCCACTGTTATCTAGCGTCCCCAGTTCAACCTTCTATGTTGGATATACAAGTGATGCACAGCGCGCAATTATATCTACAAACTCTTCAGTTACAACTGGAAGTCATGAAAATTCTGGTCAAGCTAATAGCGGTGGACATGACACTGAGGGAAATGAGGAAAACCAGGAGGATGTAAGCAGTGCAAATGTAGAGGCTCCATATCCGGGTGCTTCAAATGGAAATGTTGGGCATGGAATTAAAGATGGAGCTCTTCGCGACTTTAGTGGACGCGGCCCAGTTGACTGTAATATGGATGACTTTGAAAATCTCGGTGACCGTGACACTGATATTGTTATAAAGAAGGGTTCTTTGGTTGTTGATGGTCGTGGGGATATGGTACTTTGTTCCAATTGTGGACGAACATACTGTACCATTGAATCAATTGAACTTGACTTAAAACTTTGTCTGGACTGCAGTAGGTCAAATGTGTCGTTGACTATTGGCAATGCAGTGACAGCCGCATCCATTGCTGAGAACTCCCCAGGAGTACTGTCCAAAAATATTTTGGAAGAGTCAGATTCATTTGATGTAATAGACTCTCCCATTGCTGCACCTGAATCTTCAGGAGGGACTAGCATTGCTGAATCAGGAACCGGTCAACATGAAAATAGTGTTACAGAAAACCAGACTCCCTACCATGAATCAATCTGGAATTTCTTGCCCACAGATTCTCTTTCTCGAACATTGGTAGAAGAAGGTGATCAGAGGCATGCCAACCGGCAACCTATTGACTATCCACTTATAAAGGCTGATGCTTTAGAAGGTGCAGGCACTTCTGTACTGCTGAAGAGGTCAAGCAGTGGCAAGGGGGCAGTTCTCCGGTCTTTTACTGCCAGTAGTATTTCTTATGATGATCCATCATATGCGAGAGATAGTTCATTTAGCTTGCGAAGCTCTTACGGGCATGGCAGCGTGTCTGCGTCATCTTCTCTTGACTTGGGTTCATATAAACAAACAGAGACTTGTATTCAACGGCAGTCAAGTGGGAAAAAATCCGACTTGGATAATTACTGGTATGAGATGTACACAGAACACCGACGAACTGGGTCATCTTTATCTGGAAATTGGGGTCATGCTTTCCAACCTTTAGGTCTTTCAACAAGCTTGCATGAAGAAAGTTTTGATACATCTCCTTCCCCAATGCAAAATAATGTAGGTGAAAATTTAATTAATCACGAACAGTTCCTACCTTCAGAAAATATGGAAGAGGATGATGTATGCACAGATATTGAGAGTAACTATAGGTGCAGAACATTGGATGCTTCTACCTCCGAATCATCAAGTTATAAACTAAACATGCATCTAGAGCACAACCGAGTTTCTTCCTTTTCAAATTCCGAAGAGTATGCCTCACATGAAATTGGTGAAGACTTGTCCGACAATAGGAAGAATGTTGGAGATGTAGAAGAATCAGCTATTACTGCAGAGTCTTCTATTTTAGTGGAGGTGACCTTGTTGAGTTCTTGTGTTGATGTGGTGAAAGTTGTTGAGGACCCTTCCCAGACTTCATTACATAAGATATCAGAAATAGTTTCCGAGAATGCTCATCAGGGTTCATCTGATACACGATCTGATATTGTTTCCTCGAGTTCAAGCAGCACTGACAAATTAGTGGAGCCTCATATTGCTGTCACATCTGATAAAGATATAACAACTTCCCTTGTGGAATCTGACAATTCAGATCATGAAGATGGCACCCTTGGTATGTGTATCTTTAATTATGTTTTGCTTTGGCCTATTTTGAATGTTTTCTATTAATGCAACCTTCTTATTCTCTTAAAACACATCTAAACTAATAGGACGTTTAGGTTCCATGTGAAACTAGTAAAAAGAGTATAAGAGAATACAAAAGGTTAAGAATGTAAAATTCCTTATTTGGCTGTGTAGGAAGATCTTAAGGGAAATAAAGTATCAAATTAAGGAAGGGAGACTTTGTATTAAATATGAAGAAATCCAGTTACCTTTATAAGACAGTGAAGCATTATAGGGAAAATTCTGCCAATGGAAATAATTTTTGTTAATTACATTTGCTCTTTTCTTTTTATTTTACTAGCTCATTTCTTTCTTGGTAAGTACTATATTTTGCTAGGTATTAATATCCCTAACTGGCTAACTACTATATTTTGCTAGGTATTAATATCCCTAACTGGCTAACTTATTGAAAAAGGGTATGGTGACAACTACATTCTAAAAATCCATACTTGAGAATTGGTTATTGGGATAGGGGTAATTTTTAGTTGCCATTTCCTTGTCAGTATTTTACTCTGTTAATTCCTGTATTTTTTTTAGCTTGCAGCATTTTGGCCTGCTGAAAATAGATTTGTGGTACATATGTTCTATCTGAATTTTCTGAGAACTTTTTGGCTTGACAGAAGAATCAACTGAAATGGTCGAGAGCATAGGAGGATCCAAAGCTAGAAGCTTGACTTTGGAAGAAGTGACGGATACAATACTCATTTGCAGCTCAATCATTTACAGTATAGCTTATGACGCTGCAACCATAGCAATAGAAAAGGAAAACCCTGTTCATTTGGAAGTTTCTCGGCCAATGGTTACTCTATTGGGAAATGCAAATCCCGAAAGAAAGGATCCCCGTGGCAGAACTCCAGTCGAAAGCACTTCAAAGTCACAAAAAGCTAGTCAAATGCAGGTGGAAACAGATGCAAAGCCTCCTAAGGACAGCAAAAACGATGTATTTAATAAAACTCGTATTGTTGGGATTTATAATAATAATGATGACAGAAGCATGAAGGCACCTCCTAAGACAGAGTCCAAGTGCAATTGCACAACAATGTAGAAGCCTTCCATGCAACTATCTAGGTGCTCTATTCATCTTATTTGGAAGAGATGATACCGGGTGCTTACACCAAATGCTAGATGTTGCTTTTGCATGGTTTCTTTGTAAAATCTTTGTAAAGTTCTGATTTTTATTAGGGTGCTAATTGTCTTCTGTAGCCAATTCTTGGAAGTCAAGTTCAGTGGTTTGTATTGATAGAACTAAAGAAGTTTGTCATATAGATGAAAAGCATTACAGAAGTGTGTATTCATTTTTTCTTCAATATTGTAAGAAAAAAATACTATTAATCTTATATTTTTATTGTATGTGACTTACATTTTAAAAAATATAGCATATAAAAAGGAAAATTTTAAAAAAATAAAATATATTAATATCTTTTTCATGTACTTTAAAATAAGTGTAACAGAACCATCAAAATATGATGTAAATATTGTGGGACGGAGGGAGTAGAACCATATTATTTTGTGGAGCTTCTGTTATTGGTTACAGGGGAGAGCTTTGATGTTCCAGGAATTATGAGTTATGTACTAAAGATTACAAAACTTAGTCAAGTAGTCCAACAGAGTACAAAACTGACCCAAGGTCTCAAGCAGTCCAAAACATAAATAGTGAACATACCCAACTGATAAATAGTGTAATTTTCATTAACAACACTAATGAATTTTATTTTATTTTTCAACCATTTGTACAAGAGAGTCTGCCAGAATTCTTTGTCTGCTTTACCAAAAGAATGTTTCTAGTTGTTGTACCAGCCTCCAGAAATTGAAGATCCCTTGATGAGCCTCAACTAGCGTGTTTGAGGCCATATGGTACGTGACCCAGTAGCACAATTTGAATGCGGCCATGTTACTGCATTGACTTCTAGTCTTTGGTCTGCAATATAAGTAGGCCTCTCAGAAGGGTATCCAATTATACGTTGCTCCACCTCTTGATGAACTGTTCTGGTCCCAACATGATTCTGTCGCACTTTTTCCGAGTCTGATGCCAAAGCATTAGCAGATTTCACCGTAAAATTTCAGCACTCGAGTTAAAAGAATTATCTCCAACTGAAAATTTACCAGATTGAATTTCAATTGATGTTCTGCCTTAATAGCTTTTTCATCCAATCTTCATTCCCTACATAAATTTGAGCTCTCTGTTCTTAATAGACATGAATTCTTAGATGTGCAATTTCGACCTCAACAATTTTAAAATATTGTTTTAGAGGTTATGCCCTTAGTTGTACATCACATGATATGTATATGTAAGTCAGCATTGTAAATTTTGACAATTTTTTTCTTAGAAGTGCATTTTAACACAAAAATGTAAATTCTAATGAGCAAATTGACACAATTAAAAGAGTAAGGTGCAAAATGAAGTTTACTTTTTTAGTTTTTTTGAGGATTTTGATTCTCATACGAATCTTTTACAAAGGTTCATATCGTTACACTTGGTATGTCCGTAAAATGATTTAGTTTGAATTTTCAAATCAAGTTAATCATTTATAAAATTAGTAGGTAATTATATTTATTTGAATTTTTAAACTCATGAGCATTGGGTTTAAATTATTAATAATTTTTTATGTTTACAGTCACACAACTTATATTTGTAAGGAATGTTTTTATTATAAAAATGGTCAATTCAACTTTAAAAAGTCAAATTATATGTTGCATTGTGTCGTGTTAATGTACTTTTGAAAATAAAGTTTTCGACAAAAATGTTTTAAAAATTAAATTTAAATAGTGTTAACTTAAATAAGGATAAAAGTGCTTTTAGAAATCAAAAACTAATTCTTTTTTTTTTTTTTGGATACATAATAAAAACTAATTCGTTAACTTAAGCATTAAATGCAAATTAAGAAAAACTATTTACGGGGGATTTGACAGAATAATGCATGGTAAGCCAAGTTTTGTTGAACCCTCCTTTCGCTATTAGCTCTAACTTAAAGTTCTGATTTTTTTTCTTTTTTCAGTTATAAGTTGAATTCAATTTAAAACTCGTAAAGATAGTCTGAGTAACCATTACCAAGCCGGAGCCGAGGCCGTAAGGTGAGAGCCAGAGAGAGAGAGAGAGAGAGCAGAGAGCAGAGGATCTTCCGCCTCATACGGCTCCTCTAGGGATGGAGGTAGGCCCAGCCCAGGCATGTGCGGTTAATATTAATAATAATATGCATTGTGGTGCCAGAGTGATTCATACTAATATCATTGTGAAATGTGGGAGGTTCCAATGTCGTCTATATTGCAGGTAGAGCCATTAGCTATTTGGACAGGTGGTTGTAAGGTAGTGGCAAGTCCTGACAGTATACTTTTGTTACCAGTCATGTGATCAGTAGC
>JAUMHB010072416.1:0-13060 GCA_032359685.1 Pittosporum tobira | reverse complement strand
TGCTTCTAACTCCTCTGTTTCATCAGAAAATTTATAGCAGATACTTTCAATAATTTATTAAAATATCAAATGGACTCTAAAAATTACAAAATTTGTTGGACATAATCTAAACTTATCCAAGTAGTTCCAATAATAGTTTAATGACCATTTGACAATCCAATTAATTTTCGTGTAAAAATTACAAAATTTGTTGGACATAATCTAAACTTATCCAAGTACTTCCAATAATAGTTTAATGACCATTTGACAATCCAATTAATTTTCGTGTAATTTATGAACAGTAACATGTATGTCAAAATTTCTAGATTTTCAGCTTACTTGAGCTTCCTTTTGTAACAACCAATTTATATTTCATCAACTAGGATACCAATACATGATCTTAACCAACTCAATACACATCATACACACCTAATTCTAGCCATGAAAATCATAAATTAGGAGAAATTTTATACTTTTCTTGATTTGCTTTGCAAGATCCAATCATTCTTTTGCTCCACTTGCCTCCTAGCCTCCAAATCCTCTCTAATCAACCCCTTAATCCAGCTCTTGAGCCTCTATCTTGATTGTATCTTGCTTGTCTAAGGGTTGAGAGGGTGTAGAGACCTTGATTTTATGCTTGAATGATTAAGTTTTTGCTAGAACTTGCTAATGTTTGCTACTTCTCTTTGGAAGCTTTCTTTCTCTCTCTATATCTCTTTTCCTTTCTTGCCCTTTGGCGTGAATGGGCTGATCCTCCCTTCATTTTGCTAAATTTTTTTTTATAAAAAAAAATTCTTGTTTGGTGAAATGTCTCTTTTGTCCTTGGATATTTTAGAAAAAATCACAAGAATTTGATATCTCAAGGGCACTTTAGTCATTTTACATCTTTATTTGTAAATTATCATTTCTTCCCTCAAGATATGGATGAAATAATTATTAAGTCATTTCTCTTTTCAAGATTTTAACCATATCCCCTTTTTTGGCTTAGTCTTTCACTTTATCCCCACCTTAAGTTCCCACAATTTGTCTTAGCCCATATTTAATCACTTTTGTTATATTTTCTACTTGGAACTTAACTAGATAATTTTAACTTAGGTCGGCTACAAAAATATACTTTCACATTACCTTAAAAATTAATTAACTTCGGGCCTCCCTTTTTACTTCCAAAATTCGACCATTCTCGAAAACGTGTTTAATCCACTTCTTCAATTCCTCTTTAATCCATACTTAATTTAACTTATCCCAACTTAAGTTTCCTTTGATGGTTGATGGTTGTCTCTTACGTGCTTAATTTAACTTACTTGCTTGATGGTTGACCTATTAAAATTTCTAGAATCGACCATCAATTATAAATAATTTTATAAACGTGTATAAAATTTACATTCCAAAAGTACAATTTATTTTTATGACATTTGTTTAAATTTTTGGGGTATCACAATAATATTCAGGTTAAATGTATAATTGCTCAATGTACATCTCTTTTTACAAATGCATCATCGTATTAATTTTTTTGGTAAACTCGTAATTATTCTGCATATTTTTAACAAACTCGTCATTGTACCATATTTTATTTACAAACACATCACTGTACCATATGTTTTTTCCCATGAATAGTCTCTTAAATTAACAAAAGAATTGAATGGTTATTAAAAATATGTGGTACAGTTACAAGTTTGTAGACAAAATTAGTACAATGATACATTTATAAAAAAGAGATATAATATAGTGAGAGATTGTGCATTTAAACCCATTTTTTCTTTCATCTAATATTATTGTATTAATACTCCTATAATTATTAAAGAGTCCAATTTGTTTAGTTTTGATCCAGACTTCAAATCGTCTAAAATAAAAATTGTCTCTTACTAATGATATCAAGCCCACATAAGATGTCATTAATTTATTTATTGATTTTTATTTCGTATTTTATATTTTAAAGAAATATGAAGACACTAAACTAGAATCCTAAAAATAATAAAATTCAAAGTAAATCAAATATTTCTAACTCAATAAATTATAAATTAAATAATATTTTTTTTAGTAAGATATCCTGTTAAGATCTTAGGATATTACGTCACTCCCCCTTACAAAAGATTTTGTCCTCGAAATCAAAAACATAAAAATAACCTAATCCCTAAAATTTATGAGGTGCCACACGATGGGTGTTTGTGTACATAACTTTCTTGTTAGTGGATACTTATAATCACTAGATGTGCAAATGAAGTCGAACTAAGCATTAAGAGCCTGAGCTTAGCTTGTTAACTAGCTTGATCCAGTATATATTCTAAACTTTTGTCTATTTGAGAAAAAATTTATTGTGGTCGAACAACTACGTGATTGAGAGAAAAATCACCTTGATGCAGATGAGACAAATAAATATATTATATTACTCATTCCATTCCAAAATTAAAAATACGTTTAAAATATGACGATTTTATGGAAAAAAATTTGCTTACAATTCTACCCCCATAAAATAAGAGAGTTAATGGGACATTAAACATCCGTCTCTATTCTATTTTGGCCCAAGAGGATGGGTTTTGTGAGGAATGAAGTGAGAGTTGAGAATACAGGAGAGAGTAAAATAAGAAGCTCATGACATTTTATTATCCTAAAGTACAAATATATCTCTAATATTGAAATGTATCAAAAAGGTCTCTTTTAGAACAGAAAGAGCATTATTTAGAGATAAAAGCATTAGTAATTATTAATTATATTAGGTAAAATATTCCATAGATTTTATTAATGGTAGATTCTTTATAGTACTAGACAATTATTAGTATTAGTAAGAGATTTTGCTTCCTTTATTATTAGAATTTTCTTGGTTTTTTGTTTGTTTGTTTTTTTTTAATTTAAAGTCCAACGGATGGGAGAGATTATCGTCTTTGGTCTAACTTTAACTTCATCGTTAAGTTTAAAATTTTTCTATATAAACTTATGATTATCTTAACAAACGAGCACGAGGGCGAGTTGTCAAGTGTAAGGAAAGCTGAACTTGGAAGTGTTTCATTCATATGAATTCATAGTTAGTCTGGTTGTTGTCTGCTATTTGCTTGTGCTTTTTACAAATTTAATTTAATTGCTAAATATCAGCTTATTCACTAGTTGATATTGGAAAAGAATATTATAGTTCATAATTTTATTTTATTTTTGGTAAATAGTAAAGTTTATATAAAGAGAGAAGACAAACAGAAAAAAAAAATATTTAAAAGATTTAAAGTATGAACATACTAGTTACCCCTATTTTAATTAATATAATTAAAATAATGTCACACGTATTAAAATAATTAAATTAGACATAATTATATTTTATTCACTATTTGTATTGGACCGGACTTTCATATTCCTCACTCAACTCAACACTTGTATGAAATAGTCACTCATAAAAATTTTCATTTAGTTGAAATTGAACATTCCATACAATATTTTAATAAAATTATGTTTACGTGGATTTAAATGCATAAAAACGAATCAAAATGCTTACTATATTTTGGGGAGTGGGGACGGTGGGAAATAATGGAGAATTAGGACCCATGTTATTATAATAGAATGGAAAAAAAGTGAAAATTTTTCTTAAATTTAGTTGTTTTCATTTCTTAATTAAATTACTTTTAATTATATTTTTTTTAATACCACTCATAATTTTTATTGAAAATAATAAATAATTTTTTAGAATACAACACTCATTATTTTATTCAATTCATCCTTTATATTTAATTTTTTCTGTAACTTTTTTTTAATAATGATAAAGGGTAAATAAAAAAATATTTTTTAATATATGTGTAATTAGTACGCTCACTAAACACTATTCTAACCCCGACTTTTGTAACCAAGCCGGTCTTTGAGAGCAGAAAGAGGGCCTACCATTGAATGGAATTCGTGTTAAGACAGATTAACTAAATGGTCGTGAAAGATTTGCCTTTATACCGTCTATTTTATTAAAAAAAAGAAGAAAAAGTAAGAGAAACTTGGACGAATAGAATATTAACCGTATCGGTCCTCCGATTCCAATAAAAAAAGAAACGCTTCTGATCTAGGGTTTGCACTTTCTGGTTCGGGTCGATCCGGGCAGGTGAGAGTTTAGACAGCTGGGACAATTTTGCTTCGGAAGCTGGGAGGGAAAGGAGTAGAGAAGACTTACTGTTCAACTAGCGACAGAGGAATCTGAATCGGTGAGTCAATTCATTGCTTTCATACGCCCATCTGCTTCGGCTACTATGTTAATCTTTATTTGTACCAGAAAGCTTGTGGTTAGTTCGTACAAATTCCATTTGCAAAATGCATTATCACCTGCAATCACACTTTTTTCCTCCAAATTCTCTGGCTTAATATCCCCACAATCTGCTGCTGCTGCTGCTGCTGCTTATTCGTCCCCCTGTGAAAGAAAACAAGAAAAGTCACAGGCAGTTCTGACCCTCCTAAGAGGTCATGGGTTTCCGGATACCCAAATCTCCAAACTTGTCAAACAATACCCTCGAGTTCTTTCAGCGGATCCCAAGAAATCGCTTTTGCCCAAAATTGAATTTTTAAGATCTATAGGCATCACTAGCGTTGACCTTGCAACAATTATTGTGCGTTTTCCGAATCTGTTGGCCAGCAGCCTGGAAAAAAAGCTAGTCCCCGGTTATAATTTCCTCAAATCTATACTTCTTTCTGATGAAATTGTTGCTAAGTCCGTTAAGATTCAGCCAAGAATTCTTTTCAGTGTAGTTGGAGGAGCTGTGACTTTCAATTTAGATGTTTTAAAAGGAGTAGGGGTGCCTCCCTCATCTATCTCATTCATGTTATCGCAATGCCCCAGTGTAGCATGTCAAAATCATGATAAGCTTAAGATAGATGTCGGGGATGTTATCAACATGGGGATTGACCCTTTGAAGATTATATTCATCATCGCACTGCGAGTGAAATGTGAAATAAGTAAACTTACATGGGACCACAGAGTGGAGGTTTATAGGAAGTGGGGTTTATCTAATGAGGAAATCCTACTTGCATTTAGGAAGCATCCTGCGTGTATGACTTTGTCCGATGAGAAAATAACGAGGGCAATGGATCTTCTTGTTAATAAAATGAGTTGGAAGCCTGCAATCATTGCTGGATATCCGACGGTTCTCTTTTATAGTTTGGAGAAAAGGATTATCCCGAGGTGTCGTGTGATTAAAGTCCTTATAGCGAAGGGCTTGGTAAACAAAACTGTGGCCCCAGCTTCTTTTCTAGTGCGTAGCGAGAGGCAATTCCTCGATAGATTTGTGAGAAACTATCAGGATGAACTTCCTGGGCTGATTAATATATATCTTGAGCCAGGGTTTGTAACCGAAGATTCCCCTGTTATGAAGCAATTATAATCAATTGATAGGTTGCCTTTAATCCTGCTAGTTTACTCAGTGCACAACCTAATGGCACTAATTGCGGATCCACCATTCTTAATTCAACGCCTTTAATCCCAGACTAGTTAGGGTAGGTGGCAGGTCCATCATTATCAAAAATAAAAATAATTATGTGAGATGTTGGCAATATGTCCCAATGAATGGTTTGCAAGAAGAATAGCTTCAGCTTATTCCCTTTAACCAGTTCTTTCGTAGCTAGTCCATAAGTACTCCCATGTATCCACCCTCTGAATAAATTCCAGAAACTTGTGAATGGCTTGCAAGAAGAATAGCCAGTGCTTCAACATGCCAATGATGATTGATCTTTCGACTTAAATTCCAGAAACTTGTGAATGGCTTGCAAGAAGAATAGCCAGTGCTTCAACATGCCAATGATGATTGATCTTTCGACTTGACAAATATTGGTGGAATGCAGATTATTTTCAAGTGATTCCTTCGTTGGTGTTGGCATCGGCATCCTCGATACTCCATTATACTGGCGGGCAGGTGTTTTAATGAATTCGCATTCTAATGTTGCATTTGATTCTATTAAGTGATTAATACAATGGATGTACCATATGTCATTGTTGACGTAGTATTGTCATACTCACATTGTTTTGGAGAGAGAAATGTGTGGGCCATAATTATTTCATTTTCTCTCTTATGATTCGTCAACTAAAATATTCATTTCTTTGTTGAGACTTCAACTTCTTTATAAAGGAGGTAGGTATAATGCACGAAACCAAGTCAAGAAAAGGACTTCCTTACTTTTCTTTCATAGTAGTCTTAATGACTAGTAATTTCAATCCTTAAGAAACAGGTTTTTTCGGTACTAGGTTTCTTCGTCTTAAATAAAGTGTCTTCTATAGATCTGTCCGCCGGTTTGCCTCCTTTTATATGAGGTGGTATACCTGTTACAGTGAATTTTTACTTAAGAGAGAGAGCAACGGAAGAATGGATCTATGTTTGCCAATAATTATGAACTAGCTTTTTATCCTATGGGATGCATACGGACCATAATAAAAATAAAATTTTAAAATTAATTACAAAAAATGCATAATGCTAAAATAGTTTCACCATTTGATGATGCGGCCAAAAACTGGGCGGGCTAGGTCAGATAAATAAAGATGATTGGTTGAATGAAAGCTTGTCGGAACGTCACCGCAACCTTACTGGGGACATGTAAAAACAAACCTTGAAGGTGGTCTCCAAGGGAGAAATTCTGAAGCCTAAGTCAGAAAATTGTCTTCTTGGGAGATAGGAGATATGATGCACTATGAATAAGCGAATGATTGTGATGTCGAACTTACTTGGGAGGAGGACTGCTTTATATACCGTTATACTCCTATTCAAATGGCGATTTGAATATCAGTCACCAACAGTTTATCTTTTGAGATGAGCTCAGATACGTAATTATTTAATATCTATATGAATTAACCACCTCCCAATTGATAAGTGTTCGTTCAAATTATCCGTATCTTTATTTATCTCCTTATCGATGGTGCCACCTGTCGCTCTCGAGTTGGCTAACATATTTTTACCGTATCATTTGCCCTCCATTTTTCGGTCGATGTGTCGATAAGAAAGTGAATATGTCATTGTAGACTTATCTCAAGTTCTCAACCTTCATAGTTTACAGCTTGCCCCTAGTCTGCT
Source organism: Pittosporum tobira (assembly GCA_032359685.1). Taxonomy (NCBI): domain Eukaryota; kingdom Viridiplantae; phylum Streptophyta; class Magnoliopsida; order Apiales; family Pittosporaceae; genus Pittosporum; species Pittosporum tobira. Next base: position 6,068 of record JAUMHB010072416.1, on the reverse strand, counting down.
AGGCATTGATATTCTATTTTTTAAGGTGCTCCTAAGACTTAATGTCCACTCCAGGAGTGTCATTTTTAATTTTAAATTGCCCTCAAGGCTCAATGCCCACTCTAGGGGTGACATTTTTAATTTTAAATTGCTCTCAAGACTTAATGTCCACTCCGGGAGTGACATTTTTAATTTTAAATCACCTTCAGGGCTCAATGTCCACTTCGGAAGTGACATTTTTGATTTTGAATTGCTCTCAAGGCTTAGTGTCCATTTCGAGAGTAACATTTTTAATTGCCATTTCAACCACCCATTTAACTCATTTTGGTCCTTGGGATGACAAGTCTAATTTTCCCATTCCGGAGATGGTAATATTTTATCTCTATTTTAACCACCCATTTGATTCATTTTGGTCATTATGATGGCAAGGTTAATTTTCCCATCCTGGAGATGGTAACCTTTTTATCTCCACTTTAACCACCTATTTGACTCATTTTGGTCTCTGGGATGGCAAGGCTAATTTTTCCATCCCGGAAATGGTAACCTTTTATATCTACTTTAACCACCTATTTGACTCATTTTGGTCCTTGGGATGACAAGACTAATTTTTCCATCCCAGAGATTGTAACATTTTATCTCTACTTGAACCACCAATTTCACTAATTTTGGTTCTTGGGACGGCAAGACTAATTTTTTCACCCATTTAACTCATTTTGGTTCTTGAGATGGTAAGCTAATCTTCCCCATCACGGAGATGGTAGCATTTTTTTTTAAAACCATATATTTGGACTGAACTTGCTTTAAAATAAGGAAACAATCCCTTTATTTATGTCGAAATAAAATAACATAAGGGGCCTCCAAGGCTTACAAAGAAATAAAAACATGTATTTTCAACTAGTCTAAAACTTAATGAAGTTAGTGGTTTTGCCTTATTGACTCAAAACAATAAATATTTATTCTGAAAAATAAAACTAAGGGTACTAGACTTGTTGCTCGCCAAGTGGAGCTTTACTCATTTTTGAACTTTTTCGTCCATTCAGGTACATCAACAACACCATCTCCTGATTTCCTTTTCTTGTCTTATAATTTGGATTCTTCCCTTTGGTCAAGGGTCTATTCTATTGTTATTTATTTTCTCACCTTCTTCTAGAGTTTAATCATAGTTTTGGGGGGATTCTTTGCCTAAGATTGCTTCAAGTGTTGGCTCCTTGTTCCATTGGTGAGGGCAACTACGACGACAACTTGCTCAAAGTTTGGGACGTTCAAAGCTTCCTTAGTGAAACGATTTAGGTAATTCCTTAAGATTTCATTGGGGCCTTGGACAATAGACATTAGAGAGGCTAAAGTTTTGGCATGCATCCTTCATCCTATGAACTGATTAATGAAAAGTTCACTCAACTGATCAAATGAGCTAATAGAGCCCAAGGCTAACTGCTTGTACCACGCCTGAGATGGACCATTGAGAGTTGATAAGTGAGTTTAACGCTTAATATTTTGATATCTTTTACTATTGATTTTGTAATATTTGCATAATATTCCAATACAAATGGTCAATATGTGTTCTATTTTTAGTTTGGATCATTACTCCTTGTTTGGATGTTATTTTGTAAGATTTTGGGCTTATTTTCGTGCAAATTTGGGCTTGGAATGGATTAGGAGCAAATCTGGGCTGAAAAATGAGAAAACTGTAATTAAAGGAACAAAGTGGCAATTTTCAGCAGCTCCCACGGGCTGTCGGTGGCCATGGCCATGGGCGTGGGAGGTGGCTGGTGGGGATTTTTAGAATTATGTTCTGATTATGCAAGGGGGATTCGATCTGGACTTTTTCAAAGCGAATTTTAGACAAATTCAGATTGTGTAACCTATATTATAAATACCATACACCCCTAGGCACTTTAGGTATCAAATTTTCATTATTCATATATAGTAGTTTAGTAGTAGTATTATAAAGGCGGTACTCAGTAGGAGGTTTTTCAACAAAATACAAAGCCTTTTTCATTTGAGTAAACTTATGGATAAACTTTTCTCTTTCTTTTATTAATTTTGTTATGTTTTAATTTTTTTTTGCTAAGATTAGATGGATCATACTCATGATTAATTAGATCTATCCTTTTTATCATGCTTTTTATGCGAATATATTATGTTGTGAGTTATGATTCATGTTCTTAATGTTTCTAAATAATTGGCCATTATTTGGATGATTTTTATCACATAATTTAAGGATCGAAAGGAGACAACTAGTGAGTACTCGTGTAAATCATAACCATAAATTAAATATGGCTAGAGATAGGCTAGGTTGTTTCTGTAGTTTTGGTAGTAACTTAACTAGGTAATGGTTAACGAATCTGAGAATTTTCATATAACTTAATTGATAAGTGCTTATGTGATATATTGTTTTATGCTTATTTATCTTAATTTATAATTTGTAATTAAAATTTCATGGATTTGACTTTAATATCCTTGTTTCGGGCTAACAAATGATCAATCCAATGGACTAGATATGTTTTATTGTTATTGGGTCTGTAGAGAATTGAGCTTTAAAATGCTTATTTCAAACGAAAATCGAGTTTTGGATAAATCTTGGACGGACAAGAATTGCTAGAAATCAAAGTATGAAGCAAAAATCAAAGTCCAAAGGGTCTTATAGCCGTAAGGTGGCTTACGACTTGGCTTACGCCCGTAAGCCAGGGTGTAAGCTGGGCCGTGCAACTTTTCATGAATTTTGTTGACTTTTTCGAAAGGTTTTGAACAAGGCAGTTTTGGGTTTTTTTAGAAACTTTTTGACATGGATCAAGATGGCTAACCTAATTGGAATCAAATTGTGAGAATTCCCATGATTCAAATCTATAAAAAAAAAAATCTCCTAGCTCAGATTTTTAAAGAATTCATACATCATACAATAAAGAGAAGATCAGGAATTCAAGGAAGTGAATACCAGAAGGCTATTAACGAAGACATCTTCAATTTATTTAGACTTTATCATGTGTTTATATTGATTTTTCATGCTTATTGAGTTATGATTCATGTTCTTAATGCTTCTGAATATTTGATCAATATTTAGATGATTTATGTTAATAAATTGAAGGACTTGACAATGAAGATTTATAAATAGCTTAATTGAATCCTAGTCATAAATTAAATCTTGCTAGAAATAGTTCAAGGTGATTTGTGCAGTTTTGCTAGTAGTTGGCTTTCTAACGGTTGACGAATTCGAGAATTCCACATAACTCAATGATCTTTTAATTATTTAAATTTCTATAGGGATATGTCGGGTTAATAATTATAGTATGTATACTTTCACTAGGAATATGCTAGTATCAAATCTATAGAAATTCCATTATCATAAATATGTTAAATTAGTATAAATTGCATGATAAAGTTAGTAAATCCGAAATTATGATCGGATAGATGAAATCGAAATCTTAGCATATTTTTCTCATATTGTTTAATATCTTATTAGATTTAATTGTTAGATTAGTTAGTTATTAATTAGTTGTTAATAAAAATTCAAACTTTATTAATTTGCTAGATAAAATAAGAACTAAAATAGTGGTACGTAGTTGAAAATCAGTCTCTGTGGGAACGATAATCTTTTATACTATAATTTGATTAGTGTATATTTGCATTGAATCCCGATCATTATTGTTTTTCATATTATTTAAATTTTACATGGAGACTGTGGAGTTAATAATTGGAGTAAGGATGCTATAACTAGAGATATAATAGTAATATAATTTAAGAAAATTCTACTATCATAACATGATTAATTCTATAACTTGCATGATAAATCAATTGGTCCAATTATGATTGGGTAGGTGAAGTCGAAATCTTAGCACATATTTCTATCATTGTTTAAACTCTAATTTTCTTAGATTAGTTTAGTAGTTAATTAAATAATTTTCTCAAAATAAAAATCACATTTTTATTGCTCTGTTAGGTAATTTAAAGAATTATCAAAGTTAGTATATAATTAGTAAATTTCAATCTCCAAGGTAACAATACTTTTTATACTATAATTTAATTGATGTACACTTGTACTGAGTCACGATCAAAAGTATGGGAAAAGGCTTTTCATTTTATGGCGTCAGAGACACTACATAATAGCAGGGCGGCATCGAAGTTCAACACGTGGTTAGTGGGATCCCCCAAGCCGTCATATTTGTCCATCGAGGGCATCTTAAACGCTTTAGAGAGGGGGGCCTCCATGATTTGATGGGTGAATGGAGGGAGTCCAGCTTTGAATCTCGCTTGAGACATGCCACTTGTTGGAATTTGTTTTTCCTGGAGGTGCTTTTGCACTTCCACTTTTATTCGATCCTCCTCCCCGTGGACTAGCACAAAGTTGGTCGACTTTGCATGGTCGTCACTTCTTTTGGACCTACCCCGGATGGGACTACGTTCCCAATGTCCTGCATTTCGATAGTTATCCCACTTAAGTTTGAAGATCGGTTCTTATATACGCATCATGTTATTTCTTAAATCGGCCATCTTGCCTTCAACGTCTCTTGGACGTCTAGTGCTAATGGGCTTATAGATTTCGAGGGACTGCACCATCTTCAATTGAAATGTCTAGTTTCGAAAGGGCTTATGGACTTTGAACGTTTTGCCCTCGAGCGGTTGGCGTACCTAGGGTTTTCGGATCTTGAGAGGCTAGTGGTTTGACGACTGTGCTCATCGTCCCTCCAACGGTTTTGTTCAAGTTGGTATCAAAGATCTTGTCCTCGGTTCCAGTTTAATACGCTCCAAATATCACAACTCTTAGTCTCGGAGTGAATGCGAGGGCGGATGACACATTGATCCCTCCTGTCAGGGAAGGGGTTTTATTATGGCTTTCGATTTTCAGTTGGGGGTATCTCCCCTCATGGCAGGAGATATGATGCACTATGAATAAGCGAATGAATGTGATGTCGAACTTACCTAAGAGGAGGACCGCTTTATCTAGTGTTATAATCCTATCCGAATGGTGATTTGAATTTCAGTTGGTAACGGTTTATCTTTGGAGATGAGCTCAGATACGTAATTATTTATATCCGAATTAACCACCTCCCAATTGATATGCGTACGTTCAAATTATCCGTATATTTATTTATTATTTTCTCGGATGTGCTACTTGTCGCTCTCGAGTTGGCCAACATATTTTTACCGTATCAGTTTCAAAATCCATTAAATTTAATAATCTAAGAGCACACTTAATCACATAAATTTAATTTTTTATATCACAGTTAAATATCACAAAAATAAATATATACAATTAAACCGAAAATCATAAGAAACATAAAGTAATATGGGGAAAATGACATTGAACTTTGAAGATGATGGGGAAATAACTCACTCAAACACGTTGTTGTACTTTTGATATTAAGCTATAAAAATAATAATAACATCAATATTAAATAATCGACAATGAAATAAATTTTTGCTTTTAAATTAAAAAAAAAGAGCATAAAAGGGCAAGAAAATTTGATGAATAGGAAGAATGAAAACTTATAATAAAATAGTCAATCATGAAAGAATTAAAACATCTGAAATTAAAGCTAGTAAGAAATTGACAAACCTTGTATATAGTATGTTTTGAAGAAGAGTATTGAGCATTCGGAAAAACACAGATTTTTAAAAGTGAATAAAGGAGATTTATCATAAATAACGTAGTTGAGAGAATGTGGAAAGAAAGTGGGAGAGAAAATAAGGAAGTTGGCATTATTAGCTTATCTGTATTTTTGAATCATCTCATCCGTTGTTTTAGAAAGAGGAAACTGAACATATCTCAGTTACAAACTGTTTGTATCAAAAAAAAATTTAATATTTTTAGTTAAATAATAAAGGGTAAAATGCAAAAAATCATCCATGGTTTTACCAATATTGCATCGCCCCACCTCAGGTATAAAAGTCAACTATAAACCACTGCAAGTTTTCAAAATCAGGCAGACTCTTTCATTTCCGTCCACTTTAACAGCGAGTGTAATATACTCGCCAAGAAACAAGTTATATTGGACTAATAGCACTTAAAATGTCATAATTGCCCCCCAGCATCCCTATAAAAGCATCCAAGCATTATTTCATTCTCATTCACCAGACTGTTGATCTATAAA
>JAUMHB010072405.1:0-13063 GCA_032359685.1 Pittosporum tobira | reverse complement strand
TGAAATTTCTGATGAAGAACTTGACTTAGAAACTGAGTCAGAAGAGGAAGAGCCTGCAATAAGAAATCCTTTAAGAATCGCCAAAGGCGGGCGACAATATTGGGCCCACCCCAATACGTCGATAGCGAAGTAGTGCCAGAAAGTATGAGGTTCTACATGAACAGTGAGGACGATGATGACAAGGACATGAGATCCTTCTTAAACAGTTACAACTAGTTCGACGAGGACGAACATGTAAACCATATATATACTTAGAATTAAAAAACTTTCCCCAAAAATTTTAACTAACCCTACTCTAAAAACTTGGTGTGGATGTCAAACCACGAAAAGTACGAGAACAAGGAGGAAGAGTTGATGGTCGACGATGCGACCAACTAGGGCCGATAAGAGTTGGTTACACCTATTTCACCGCCTACCCAGTTACCCCTATTCCCGATGCCCCGCTCAAACATAACGACTGAGGATCGTCTATGGGAGAGACTTCAGGAAACTGAAGAGCTACTCAAGAGAAGGGATGAACAAATCTTACACTTGCATTCCAAAAGCGAGTAAGCTGAGCAGAGTGCACAACATTGGGAACATGCTGCGAAGAGGATTACTGCGAGTTATAGGCATTCTTTTGACAGATCGTGGATGTGTGTAAATCGCCTCCAAAATGCGGAGATGCATGAATAGACCCCTGCATTTATCGAGCACGTGGCTAGCAACCTTGAGAAGCAATACAATTTCACTCTAGCGAGTGAGGAGAAAGATTTACCGGTGGGTTAGGAACCACTGATGTGGGGAGATAAACCCGTAGCATTAGGTAGTTAGGTTAAAATACAAATTTTACCCAGATCGATGAATCCACGATGAATTGTAACCTAGAACTACCATTTATATTTTTATGTAACCTTTCCTTTAAATCAATGAAATCCTTATTTATGTTATCTCATGAGTATTTGAATACTAAAGTATATGTATCTAAATATGAAAATACTCTATCTTATGGCAGAACCATGTCGCCAAGAAGAGGACGACCACCATTGAACCGTCAGGCTCAGCCTGAGAATCCAATGTAACAGTTTTTGAACATGCTGAGAGATACATTTCAGAACTACCACCCCCTCTAAACAACAACCTAAATCAAAATCGAATGGTCCCGCACGCAGTCACATTTAGAGAATTTCAGAATGTACAGCCACATACCTTCCAGGGCAGTAATGAGTTGACAGAGGCTCAGACCTGGATAAAAGAGATAGAAAAGGCCTTCAAGATCTGCTGAGTGGCAAATGACCTGAAGACTATGTTTGCTTCCTACCTGCTGAAAGGAGAAGCAAACTTATAGTTGGAAGCCACTGAGTAAAAGGAGGAAAGGAACAACGAAGTAGGGGAAAATGATGCAGCCGAAGAGGTAGAAGAAGAAGGGGTTATCACCTGGGAGCAATTCAAAGAGTTGTTCTTCGAGAAGTACTTCTCCACGAGTATAGAAGACATGATAGAAACCAGATTCCTGGAGCTAAAGCAAGGGGAGATGACCGTGGTAGAGTACGACGTGAAGTTCAACGAGCTTGCACGTTTCCCTCCACAGTAGGTTAATACTGAAAGAAGGAAGGCGAAGAGGTTTGAGCAAGGGTTGAAACCCTGGCTCTTTAATAGAGTAGCTATTTTGGAAATAGATAACTACGCCAAGAAGGCAGAGAAGACATTGATCGCTGAAGGAATTGAAGATGCCCTGTCAAAATTCAACATGGGAAATAAGAAGATAGGAAAAAAGGGAAATGGAATGGAGGAAGGTCGGCTGAAGGGAACCACAACCAACAGAACATGGCTCAGGAGAAAAATAATTAGAAGAGGCCCAGCGAGGAATGCAGTGGAGGCAGGTCTGTCTAGAGAAAGAAGAGGGATGAATGCAGGGGCTACAAGAAGAACTATGGTGACAAGCCATGTTTAAAGGGGAATAACGTGTGCTATCAATGTAGTCAACCCATTCACATGGCGACAAACTGCCCAAACCCGAGTACCCGCATGTGTTTCACATGTAGAGAGAAAGGGCACATCTCACCCAACCACCCCAAGAAATCTACCAACGCTTCAGGGAATGGGAAGGGACCGAGGCCGTAGCTGACCAAAGGAAATGCACAGCCATTGCGTCCTACTGCCCATACCTACAACATGACTATCACAGATACCACATATTCAGCTAATGTGGTGACCGTGAAGTTGAATGAAGAGTGTTCTGCTATCTTGCAGAATAAGCTACCGCCAAAACTAAAAGATCCAGGGGGCTTTACTATTCCTTGCCAAATAGGCGATGTACAGTTTGGCAAGGCATTATGCGATTTAGGAGAATGTATTAATTTAATGCCGTTTCCGGTCTACATAAAACTTGGGGTCAGAAAGATCAAGGACACCAGAGTATCCCTTCAGTTAGCAGACTGATCAATTAAATATCCGAGGGGTATTGTAGAGAACGTGCTGGTAAAGGTCAATAAATTTATTTTTCCAGCTGACTTTGTGGTGCTAGAAATAGAAAAAGACCGTCGATGTACCAATTATCTTGGGAAGACATTTCTCAGCAACATGAGGGGCCTTAATAAATGTACGAGTAGGAGAATTGGTGCTACGACTAGGCGAAGACAGAGTCAAGTTTAACGTCCTGAAATCAATGAAGTGCCCCAATGAAAGAAACAATGTATAGATGATAAACGCTATAGATCGGGAACTGGAACATATTTTTAATCTAACCAGTGCAGGTGATCCACTTTTAAACTCTATAGTGCAGGACATCGAAGAAGGATTTGGTTGCGAAGAAGAAGAAGCTCTTCAACATTTAAACCCTGGCTGAGATCCTTAGAACTGAAATATAGTGAATTAATGATGGGGGATTCCAAGCCATGACCATCACTTGAGGAACCACACACGATGGAATTGAAGAGTCTACCTCTTCATTTGAAGTATGTTTTCCTAGAGGGTGTTAAATTGCTTGTTATTATTTCTTCTTTGTTGACAGTTGAAATGGAAGACAAGTTGGTGAGGGATTTGAGAGATCACAAACACGCCATTGGATCGACTATAGCTGACATCAAAGGAATTAGTCATTCAGTTTGTATGCACAAGATTTTGATGGAAGAAAATTACAAACCGGTCATCCAAGCACAAAGAAGACTCAACCCGGAGATGCAAAAAGTGGTGAAAGAAGAGGCGATCAAGCTAATTGATGCCGGGATAATTTACCTAATTTCTGATAGCTCATGGGTAAGTCCTATTCACGTAGTTCCTAAGAAAGGAGGTATAATGGTAATCCACAATGAGAAGAATGAGTTGATTCCTACCAGAACCGTCACCTGGTGGAGAATATGTATAGACTACCGTAAATTGAATGACGCTACCTGGAAGGACCATTTTCCTTTACCTTTCATAGACTAAATGCTTGAAAGACTTTTGGGATACGCATACTACTATTTTTTAGATTGGTATTCTGGATACTTCGAACTTTCGATTGCTCCAGAAGATCAAGAAAAGACTACCTTCACATACCCATATGGAACATTTGCATATAGAAGGATGCCCTTTGGCCTCTGCAATGCACCAGCTACATTTCAAAGATGCATGATAGCCATATTTTTAGAGATGATGCAAAGTTTTATCGAAGTCTTTATGGATGACTTCTTTGAATTTGGCTCGAGTTTTAATAAGTGCTTACACAATATGAATTTGGTATTGCAAAAGTGTGAAGAGACTAACCCAGTACTAAATTGGGAGAAGTGCCATTTTATGGTACAAGAAGCCATTGTGTTAGGCCACAAGATCTCAGAAAAGGGGATTGAAGTTGATCGGGTAAAGATTGAAGTGATTTCAGATTTATTTCCGTCAACGTCAGTGAAGTTACTTCGAGGGTTCCTAGGACATGCATGATTTTATAAATGATTCATTAATGACTTCTCAAAGACAACCAAGCCTCTATGCAAATTGTTGGAAAAGGACACCAAATTTGAATTCTCTGATGAATGTTTGAAAGCGTTTCTCACGTTGAAGGAGAAGCTCTTTTCAGCTCTATTCATAACAACTCCAGATTGGACATTGCCGTTTAAACTGATGTGTGATGCTAGCGATACCTCAATTGCTGCTATGTTGGGGCAAAGGAAGGACAAAGTTTTTCAAGCCATCTACTATACAAGCAGGACATTATGGGGCTCAACTGAATTACGCCACTACAAAGAAAGAACTCTTAGCTGTTATATTTGTTTTTGATAAATTTCGCTCATATCTTATTAGTTCAAAAGTTATTATTTTAAGAGATCATGTAGCTCTCAAGTATCTACTCCGAAAGAATGACGCAAAGCTCAGGCTTATCTGATGGATCCTTCTACTACAAGAGGTTGATACAGAGATCAAGGATAAGAAAGGGACGAAAAACCTAGCGGATGATCATTTAAGCAGACTTCCAAATGCTCCAGATGATGAAATTTCAATTAGTGAGAAGTTCCCAGACGAGAATCTATCCCAGATACAATATAATCTTCCCTGGTATGCAGATATTGTAAATTATTTGGTAGGCAAGGTATTACCACCGGACTACACTTATTAGCAAAAGAAAAGGTTCTTTTCTCTCTTTAAAAGTTTTATTTGGGATGAACCTTACTTATTTAAAATATGTGCAGATGGTATTGTTCAGCGTTGTGTTTCAAACGAAGAGACTGCTAAAATTTTATATCATTGTCATGATGGGCTAACTGGTGGCCATTTTGGTTTTAACAAAATTGCTTTGAAAGTTTTGCAGTTTGGTTTCTATTGGCCGACCTTGTTCAGGGATGCCTTCAACTATGTTAAAAGTTATAATAGATGTCAAAGAATGGGGAACATCTCAAAAAGGAATGAGATGCCATTGAATAACATCCTTGAATGTGAAGTTTTTGATGTATGGGGTGTTGATTTCATGGGACCGTTCCCACCATCCTTTGGTAATGAATACATCTTGGTACCAATAGAATATGTCTCGAAATGGGTTGAAGTCACCGCTCTTCTAACGTGTGAGGCGAAACATGTAGTCAAATTCTTAAAGAACATATTCGCACGATTTGAATCACCAAGAGTAATAATAAATGACCAAGATACGCATTTCATCAACAAACAATTTGTGTCACTTCTATAGAAATATGGCGTTACCCATAGAATCGCCGTCACTTATCACCCTTAGACCAGTGGACAAGTGGAGGTCTCGAATCGAGAGCTTAAGCATATCTTGGAAACGATGATGTTCCAATCAAAACAATTGGTTAAGCAAATTGGATGATGCGTTGTGGGCATACAGGACTGTGTTCAAAAGTCCAAACGGGATGTCACTGTTCTGCCTCGTTTATGACAAATTTTATCATCTTCCAGTAGAATTCGAACATCGTGCTTATTGGGTATTAAGAACCCTTAATTTTGACCTCAAGGCGGTGGGCGAGAAGAGGTTACTGCAAATAAGTGAGTTGGACGAGCTTAGACATGACTCCTACGACAGTGTTAAGATCTACAAGGAAAAAACGAAGAAGTCACATTACAACTACATTATGCATAAGGAATTCAAAGTGGGCGATAACGTTTTATTATACAATTCCCATCTTCATTTGTTTCCAGGTAAATTGAAGTCGAGTTTGAGTGGTCCATTCTGGATCACGAAGGTTTTTCCCTACGGTACAGTGGAATTGACAAATTTTGCAGGGGAATTTTTCAAAGTCAATGGCCAACGACTCAAGCACTATCATGGGGAAGATTTTGATCCTCTGAATATCATCGTGATGTTGGGAAATCTAACCTAATCTGGAACATGGAGGAAGTTGGGCTAGCAACTTTAAAACGAACGCTTCTTGGGAGGCAACCCAAACATTATATCTTTGTATAACCATTGCAATTTTTTTTAATTTTAACTTTTTTTTAGTTTTTTTTAAAAATCTTATTGTACATATAGATTCTGGATTGCACAAGGAATTTTTAGTAAAAAGAACGGACACAATCAGACCAACGGGCTGGAAACTGCAAAAGTCAAACCAGGGGTTAGACCAGGCCACCTTACGGTTGGCCTTACGGCCATAAGGCTGCCCGTAAGGTAGCCTGGCTATGGATTTAAGGCCTGGTTTGGCTTGGCAGCTCATTCGTTCGAGAAAGTTCGATCGTTTCCAAGTTCTACCCGAAAAGTTCACGCCCATAGGTCTTCCAAACACCAAATTCAAGTGTCCTAACAAGAATTCAACCACTCTTCAACATCCATAACATCAAATTCAACATGAAAGCACAACAATTCAAGGTTAAATTAACAAAACCCACATAGTTTATCGCTTGAGACCTATCGAATTCCTTCCAATCCGACGACCGGGTAAGCTTTGAGAATTAATTGCGAGCTTGTATAGAATGCATACATGGAGGTCAAGTAAAAGGGCCAGAGGTGCTTCTTCTCAAGGTGAGTCAAGGCACTCGCAAGGTGCTCGACGAAGTGCACCAATGAATCCATACGACATAATCTTCCGTGACAATGAGCAAGAGGACCGGTATAACATCCTTGCACAACATAGAATCCTCAACACATGTTATATGAACTTCTTTTGTCTACAGAATTTGGGTATGCTCAATGATATCCGATGGATAAGCGCTAACGTGTGATGGATGCACTTTATTGAGATGAAGCACGCGACTTACATCGGCTTAGTTCTCAAATTCTTGAGCAACCTTAAGCTTAAATTGGCTGGCACTGCACCCGGTTTTGATTTTCGATTGAGGAACATAGAATACCACCTGAGTTTGCTGGAATTCAATGCTATTTACCAATTTTCGGTCGACAAGAATTGGATGCAACTAAGCATGTTCAACTCCAACCAATTCTTATATCGCATAACGGGGCAAGTAAATTCAACTTTGAAGGCTACCAATGTGCACAACCCTTGTTTCTAATACATGCAGTGCTTTATGGCACACACCATCTATGGTCGGGGCAACAATGATGGGGTATTCGGACGAGATGAACTGTTCATCATTTCGGCCATGCTTACACAGAAAGAATTTAAAACCTGGTTGTGTTTCTTGAAGCATCTTAACAATCATGGCAGGTTATCAAAAGGAGATATCGTATTTGGTGGCCTCATCACCCCCATAGCCATGCACTTAGGAATCGATTGCACCAACATGATTGAGGCCTAATGGAGCAATACTATTGACACCGACTCCTGTATTTCCATGCACATGATCGCTCAACAAGGTAATTTATATTATCTTTGTTTTTGGAAAAACTACAAGATATTGCTCCCCAGCCCACATATGTCGGTCCGTGATGAGGCCAATTGGTTTTATCCCGAGGTATTTGATGGCCAGGACCACGACGATCCAGATATTGACGAGGATGCCAACATGGGTCCTAATGACCACTTTGATTTCTCCGGCCTCCATGACAATGCTGGCCGCCCACTTTCCTACCTTTCCTACCACTTCACGTGGAGCTGCATTTAGTGAAGCCGGTCCAAGTGGGATTGCAACATCTACAGGGGCACTCGAGGGGTACGTACTATTCTTGCTCGGATTGAACAAGAACAAGCCCAGCAGAAAGCGATGCTGCAGCAGATGTATGAGTGGCACATATCGTAGGGCCACTTTGGCTCGCCTCCGTCTTAGACTCGGGTACATTCATTTCTTTTCTCTCATACTTATGCTTTATATTGCTTTACATTGGGGACAATATATATTTTAAGCTTGGGGGAGGGAATATGTGCATATTTCTTGTATATCCATATTTTTATTTCTTTTTTAGTTTATTTTCAAAAAAAAAATCAGAAAATTTGAAAAATCCAAAAATCCAAAAATATTTGAAAAACCCATTTAGTTGTCGTAAATGAAATTCCATTTTTTTACAACCGAATGAAAATGATTGGACATAGTTTGTCTTGAAAATTATTTAGAACTAGTATTCTACATTTAAGGATTGATGCTCAAGATTATATGAGTTGAGTTTGCATGTTTAGGTCCCTTATATCCATAATAGGCTTAGGATATTATGATAATCCCTTGTTATCCTATGTTTGATTTAGAAGGCTGTTTCATATCACTTTTTGTTAACTTTAAAATATTAAAATATTTCAAGAAAGGCTATTAAAAATACGGTAAAGTGCTTGAACTTCCTTGGTGACTTTTGAATACTTTTGATTATTGGAGAAACATTTGACCTCGAGAAAAAAAAATTCAGAAAAATTTCAGAAAAATAAAATAAAGAGTTGGAAAGAAACTAGAGCAAAAATGCCCATCAACTATATAGGCAAAAGTCTATGAAAAAATACGAGAAAAAATCAAGTGCTCCTTTGAGATCTTGGTATTTAAAAGAACGATCCATACCGATGGGTAAGAAAAACTGTCCATTTGGTCGGAGGTCTAGAGCATTGCGCTTAAAGGTAAAAGTCTAACTTAGTTCTTTAAATATCTTTGAGTTAATAAATGTTGCACATGAGCACATAGACACTTTTTGAGGTGAATTACAGGAAGCAGGGGAGAATTATGAAGACTTAGACTTATTATGGATACATGTCCTTAAGTTGTGTAGAATTTTGCTTATGTATGATAGAGTATTAATTTCTTAATTGTAGATTCTTAGTCTTATATAATTTTCTTCACAAGCTTTGTAAATTCGTAATTGTTGGGTGGATTTTAAATGTTAAAAATCAAGAGACCAAATTTCCTTAAAATATTTTTCAAGATTAGTTTGCTTGGGGACAATCAAACATTTAAGCTTGGAGGAATTTGATCAGTATATTTTATATCTATATTTTCTTGCAATTATTCTCTTAATTTACTGTGAAAATGCATGGATTGGACATATATTTCCTTGTTTGGGCTAACATATCATCAATCCAAGGGATTAAATTGCTTCTATGGTTATTGGGTTTGTATTGCAGAGAATTGGTCTTGAAAAGGCCTATTTCGGACAAAAATCAAAGTTTAACCTAATTCCGAACGGACAAGGATTGCCAGAACCGAAGCAGGAAGCAAAAATCAACATCCAGGGGAGTCTACGGTCAAGCTTACGGCCGTAATCTTGACTGTAAGGATGGTTATACGGCCATAAAGTTGGTTGTAAGGTGGCCCGTGAAGTTTTACGCAATTTTGGTTGACTTTTCTGGGAAGTTTTGACTTACGCGATTTTGAGCTTTTCTAAGGAGTTAGGCTTGGACTGAAAGATGACAAACCTAATTTGAGTGAACTTATGATTAGTTCCA
Organism: Pittosporum tobira; assembly: GCA_032359685.1. NCBI lineage: Eukaryota > Viridiplantae > Streptophyta > Magnoliopsida > Apiales > Pittosporaceae > Pittosporum > Pittosporum tobira. Next base: position 3,845 of record JAUMHB010072405.1, on the reverse strand, counting down.
AGATTGAAAGCTATATAAACCCTTTTCTAGTTCTGAAAAATACACTTTTTACAACATACGATCGAGAGAAGATTAGGAGCTTAAGGAGGCGGAAGATCGGAAGGGCTACTACACGAAGACATCTAGCCGACTTCTTATGTATTTTTCTATCTTTTCTATTTTATTTTGTAGAATAGTCATGTTCCAATTTTCTTTATGCTAAGACTAGATGAATCTTGCTCATGTGTGATTAAAGTTATTATTTTTATCATGCTTTTTATGGATCTATTTGTTGTGAGATATGTCTTATGAGTTTAATGCTTCTAAATACTTAGCTACTATTTAGATGATCTTTTGTCATATAATTGAAGGACCGAGAGGTGAAGATTAATAAGTGCAAATTGAGGCATAACCATATGTTAAACTTTGCTAGAGATAGTTCAAGGTGACTTGTACGGTTTCGGTAGTAATTATACTTAGGTTAATGAATTCGGGAATTTCCAAAGAACTTGATACTTTTCAAATTATTTAAATCTCGTATGGAGACTGTGGGACTGGTAAGTTGAATTAGGGATGTTACACCTAGAGATAGGGTATCTATTTAAAATTAGGAATTTCTACTGTCACAATAGATAAATTATATAACTTGCACGGTAAATCAATTGACTTTAATTATGAATGGGTAGGTAAAATCAAAATATTAGTATTTTTTCTTATTTTATTTAAAACCCTAATTTATATTTATTTAGTAATTAGTTTAGTAGTAAGAACCAAATATTTATTAATTGGTTAGATTAGTGAAGAATTATCTAAGTGGTACATAATTAGTAAATTACAATTCTTCGTGTGATTAATAACTTTTTATACTATAACCTAACTGGTGTAAACTTGCACTGTTCATCCGACCAATGTGCTATATCCCAGAAAGAGTAGCAATCAGCCCACTTCCCGAGTATGAAATTCTTAATGAAGAACTTGACTTAGAAACTGAGTCAGAAGAGGAAGAGCCTGCAATAAGAAATCCTTTAAGAACTGCCCAATGCGGGCGACAATATTGGACCCACTCCCAATACGTCGATAGCGAATTAGTGCTAGAAAGTATGAGGTTCTACATGAACAGTGACGACAATGATGACGAGGACATGAAATCCTTCTTCAACTGTTACAACTAGTTCGACGAGGACAAACATGTCAAACCATATATATACTTAGAATTAAAAAAACTTTCTCCAAAAATTTTAACTAACCTTACTCTAAAAACTTATTGTAGATGTCAAACCACGAAGAGTACGAGAACAAGGAGGAAGAGTTGATAGTCGATGATGCGACCAACCAGGCCAGATAAAAGTTCGCCACACCTATTTCACCTTCTACCCAGTTACCCCTATTCCCGATGCCCTACTCAAATATGACGACTGAATATCGTCTATGGGAGAGACTTCAAACTGAAGTGCTACGCAAGAGAAGGGATGAACAAATCTTACACTTGCATTCCAAAAATGAGTATGCTGAGCAGAGTGCACAACATTGGGAACATGCTGCGAAGAGGATTGCTGTGAGTTATAGGAAGTCTTTCGAAAGATCGTGGAGGTGTGTTAATCGCCTTCGAACTGCAGAGAGGCATGCACAAATCTCCGCATTTATCAAGCACGTGGCCAGCAACCTCGAGAAGCAGAACAATTCTGCTTTAGGGAGCAAGGAAAAATATTTACCAGTAGGTTAGGGACCACTGATGTGGGGAGATAAACCCATAGCTTTAGGTAGTTAGGTTAAAATACAAATTTTACCCGGATCGGTGAATCCACGATGTATTGTAACCTAGAACTACCATTTATATTTTTATGTAACATTTCCTTTAAATCAATTAAATCTTTATTTATGTTATCTCATGAGTATTTGACTACTAAAGTACATGTATCTAAATATACAAACACCCGCAGAACCATGCCGCCAAGAAGAAGACGACCACCATTGAACCGTCAGGCTCAGCCTGAGAATCCAATGCAACAGTTTGTGATCATGCTGAGAGATGCATTCTAGAACATACCACCCCCTCTAAACAACAACCTAAATCAAAACCGAATGGCCCCGCACGCAGTCACGTTCAGAGAATGAGCTGACAGAGGCTTAAACATAGATAAAGGAGATATAGAAGGCCTTCAAGATCTGCCGAGTGGCAGACGACTCAAAGACTATGTTCGTTTCCTACTAGCTGAAAGGACAAGCAAACTTCTGGTGGGAAGCCACTGAGCAAAAGGAGGAAATGAACAAGGAAGTAGGGGAAAATGATGTAGCCAGAGAGGTTGAAGAATAAGGGGTTATTGCCTATGAGAGATTCAAGGAGCTGCTCTTCGAGAAGTACTTCTCCACGAGCATGGTAGACAGGATGGAAACCAGATTCCTGGAGTTAAAGCAAGGGGAGATGACCGTGGCAGAGTGCGACATGAAGTTCAACGAGCTTGCACGTTTCGCTCCACACCAAGTCAATACTGAAAGAAGAAAGGCGAAGAGGTTTGAGCAAGGGTTGAAACGCTGGCTCTTTAATTGAGTAAGTGTCTTGGAAATAGACAACTATGCCAAGTTAGTAGATAAGGTGAAAATTGCCAAAGGAAATGAAGATGCCTTGTCAAAATTCAACAAAGGAAATTATAAGATAAATGGGAAGAAAAGGAAATGGAATGGAGGACGGTCGGCTGAGAGGAGCCATAGCCAACAGAACAGGGCTCAGGAGAACAATAATTAGAAGAGGCCTAGCGAGGAAAGTAGTGGAGGAGGGTCTATATGGAGAAAGAAAGAGGATGATTGCAAGTGCTGCAAGAAAAACTATGGCAACAGGCTATGTCTAAAGGGGAAGAACGTGTGTTATCACTGCAGTCAACCCGGTCACATGGCTACAAACTGCCCAAACCCGAGTACCCGCATGTGTTTCACCTGCAAAGAGAAATGGCACATCTCACCCAACCACCCCAAGAAATCTACCAAAACTTCAGGGAATGGGAGGGGACCGAGACCGTAGCTGACCGGAGAAAATGCACAGCCACTGTGTCCTACTGCCTAGACCTACAACATGACTATCACAGATGCCACAGATTCAGCTGATGTGGTGACAAGTACACTACTTGTCAATTCATTACCTGCCTACATACTATTTGATTCTGGATCTACTCGTTCCCATTAGGTTTAAGATCAACAAATTATGTAGAATTTAAAAATAATTTATCCAATTCCTAGGAACCATACGTATATTGAAACTAAAATACAAGTTCGATTAAACCTAAATGAACTTCGATGGAGATGAAAAGAACTGTTGCGTCTGGATCAGCGTGTTAATCATCATGCCTCTACTAGTATCCACACACATGAATTGAGCTCGAGCATTGTGCGTGCTAACACACTTCTTCGATTTTCTTCTCTCTAAGTCTCTCAACCTTACAGTGATTAGGGTTATGATGAAAGAGGCGTATCTACCTCTATTTATAATCCACCCCTTTTAATTAGAGATATAAGAGAGAACAAGGAAACCCTAGCTGTCAGGCCCCAACATATTATAAGTCCAATTCGCTTAGTATGTGATCTTGTAGGTTCACCTAACATTAGCAATAGGCCCAATACTCTTTTTTAACCCACAAGTTATAAGCGGCCTCTAGCAAGACATTATAACTACCTAAGTTAGGTGAAGATCGGTTATTTCGACACAACCTTATCCCTAACTAATAATAGAGTACGATTTATGATTGGACCAAAGGGCATACCACTAACAATCTCCCACTTGCACTAAAACCAATCATTTATGCGTAATCCCTTTGTCACAAGATATCACGATTGAACATAAGGCAAGAATATTGTCATCCTTATATGGTTCAATC
>JAUMHB010072383.1:0-13068 GCA_032359685.1 Pittosporum tobira | reverse complement strand
AAAAAAAAAAAACAAACACCCCCCCCCCCCCCCCCCCCCTCGGAAAAAAAAAAGAAGAGAAAAAGAATAATATATAATGCTTCATATGGTTACACACTCCCTAGTCAAGTTTATCAAACAAGTGTGTCGATCTGTATAACTATAAAATATATAGAAGTATTAAGCAAAGTAAGACTTGGTGAAACTTGAAGTGGTCGATTTTTCCTTTACTTACATGTTGCGATTTTGTTGTAGTTACTCAAAAATTCATTTACTGCTATAAATTATTTAAATTATTAGAGAGAGAGAACCCAACAATGAATATCACTATTTAACAGTTACATTGTTTGTTACCTCTATTGTTTGAGTAATTTACCGTAAATTATCGTTTGACCGTTGTATGAACTCAAGTTTTGCAGTCGAGCGTGTCATTGTTTTCATGATCAGACGTGTTCAAAAAACACTAGCGGAAGTCAATGAAATGATACCACGAGAAATCTGGTCATTTGGAGACAAAGCACCCTGGGGTACAAATCCAAGAGATTTCTGGGATAATTCTATTTGAGTTGCAAAAAACAATCCCAAAAATAAAAGATATTCTCCAAACCTCATTGATCAGGGTTATCCTCCAAATCAATTAGAATTACCATTTTCTGTTTTCATGGACAATGAATTCCACGACTCTTAAGAACCTTGGACTACGGAACGCCAGTACATATTGACACTTGGGATTCTTCTATGGATGTTGAACGAGATATTTGTGATGATTGTCGCAGATACACTGAAGATTGCCCACTTGAAGAGAAATTACTTGATTTATATTTTCCATGTTGCTCCGCTTGAGCTCGAGCAGATACTTCATTATATATATATGACTATAATTTTGGCAATTTGCAATCCTCTTTCAGTTTAATCAGCTGAAGTCAAATTTTTTATAGTATAATTTTATAAACCACTGTTGTTAGTTGTTTCAAGTGGCCATTATCCTCTAACCATAAAATATATCTTTTACAAGGATTACAATAAGAAAGGAGTTCCGAATGCTGTCACTTTCAGATTTATCAGTGGTTTTCATCATTTGCTACTGACTAAGGATTCGATGCCTTCAAATGTGAATCTTCGATTGCGAAAAGGTAATATCATGATTTAAAAGTTGAGACTAGAAATTTTATTTATCCAAGAAAATAATGCAGAGGTGGTCTCATTGTTTATTAAGGTGCTCCTGCATTAGGACAAATTACAAAATGCAAATCATAAAAGCACTGAATAGGTACACCACTGTACCAACAGAATGCAGACCCAATACAGAGAATGAAAAATATCCAAGGTAAAATGCAAGAAAAGAAGGGAAGAGGCTGGGGCTTCGATCAAGATTATATTTTTTTTCTTTTGCTGTTCTTTCTTATGCAAGACAATGAGCAGTCTTCCCAACCATAGTTCATTTTTTCTCGTTAATCTGAGTTCATTTTGCCCGTCTCGGTATTGCTTTCAGTGGTTCCAATTTTCCGGCTGTTATCCCCAACTTCTCTTTCATGTCCATTGTCTCCCTAGTGAGATCGTTATCAAGCTCCCAGTCAAACTCGTGAACCAGTGAGCCCAGAATTAGGAACATCATAGGTTGAGCTAGGGGAATTCCTACGCACATTCTTCGGCCAGCACCAAATGGTATCAACTCAAAATGATTACCCTTGTAATCAACTTTCGAGTCTAAAAGTCTCTCGGGCTTGAAAGATGGAGGGTCGTCCCCCCAGCATTTTGGATCCCTCCCGATTGCCCAACAATTCACAAACACTTGTGTATTCTTGGGTATGTGGTACCCCATGAAGTTGGTGTCCGGAGTAGACCTCCGTGGCACGAGGAATGGAACTGGAGGATGTAGTCGCATTGTTTCCTTAATCACAGCATGCAAGTAGGTCAAATTACCAACATCCTTCTCTTCTAATTTCCCGCTTAGTCGTGCTACCTTAGAAACCTCAGCTTTAATTTTCGTCATTGCTTCTGGATTGCATAGGAGCTCAGACATAGCCCATTCAATTGTGGTACTAATCGTTTCGGTACCTACCAAGAACATTTCCTTCACCACCCATATGTATCAAGCAATTAATCAGCAATATTGTATCTCCTAACTCGACATATGTTGACCGTCTCACAATATCACCCTGTAATTTTGTCAAAGTCATTGGCTCTTTTATACATGTGACAGAGTCAGCGCTGCGCTCGAATTGAAGGATGATTCAATTTTTGCAATTAGTTAGTGGTATTTTAAGACTATCAGAAGCCTAGAGGTTAGGAATAACCTCAAGTTCACTAGTTCCGGTCGCCATTCTTGGGTCCAAATTTATCATTCAAAAAATTGACAATTATTATATGTGGATGCTTGTGAATGACGTACCAGTATAACTATGTTGACCTCATGTTCGGTTAATTTTTCAGGTTCATCTTTTCCGCTGCCCTCAAAATCTAACAAGGTGTCCAAGAAGTCCCTTCTACTTTCTACGCCTTCTTGCCGCTCTTTTAACCGCTCCTTCACAAACCCAGAGGCAATATCCAGCGCTTTGCCGACGTCGCATTCCGCTTTCTTCTTTAAACCTTGCAAGCCAAACTATTTAAGCAACGGAAATAAGTCAGAAACGTTCAGAGTTCCAGCCAACTCCATCATTCCAATCATGGCTTCAAAGAAGTCTTTCCCCAGTTGGGACTGTGGGTCCATAGCACGAGGTTTCCTACCATGTTAAATGATGGAGTTGCTTCTATCCATTGACGCATTTCATCTACGCATTTTTGCCCAACAGACGAAGTTTCTGTGATCTTCTTGTTTATGAATAATTTCACCGTGCTAATCCGCCTTAGAAAACGCCAGTAGTTGTTGTGTGAAGACGTAGACATGGCCCCCTTGTAGAATCCATGTGACCGCATGACTTCAATCACAGATCGATCGGCGAAGGAGAGGTCATGGTTTTTGAAGAAGTCCGCAGCGGATTTTGCATTCTGAATCACCAACGTGTTGGTATAGCCTAGTTTTAACCAGAGAACAGGGCCATATTGTTGTTGAAGTCCTGCTAGTGTTCTAGGGGGCAGGCTTCCAAGATCGAATATGTGACCGAAAATTGGCCATCCAGGCGGGCTCGGAGGTAGCCGATTAGTGCCGGATTTTCTCCGTAGGTGGAAGAGCAGTAAGGCTGGTGATAATATGATTATGGACCAGGTAAGAAAGTTCCAAGTCCACTCCATGAAAATGTTGGGAAAACACCAAACGGACACAATATTGTCCCAACTCAATTGGTACACCAGACAATAAATTGAACACCGAAATAAACACAAATATGTAATAATCTCAACTAAATAAACAAGAACACAAATACCAACACCAAGATTTTACGTAAAAAAAATTCTTAAAGAAAAAAAAAACTACTAGTTGAACTTCAATTTTCCACTATTCTAAATAATAATGGGTTAACAATATTCCTTTCAAGTTTTACATCATAAAATATGAGCATTTATGCAATAAAATTAAGAAAATATAATTATTCTTTCGAAAACGCATTTTAGAATATCACTACAAAATAGGTGAATACAAAAGATATCTCAATTTGGATATCCAAATTACAATGAAGAAGCTATGATGGAACTCAAACTCGATTTGGAGTCGCTCTTTTTTTCCTTCAAGTTGTGTATTTCCAGCAAGCGCTATTTTTCTTCTTTCGTTTTCTAGTTATTGCCCTTGTTCACCAACATAAGATGATAAGTTTATCTTACAAGCTAATCAACGTGGCCCAATACACTGCCACACATCTTTCTTGGGGCTAAACTAATATGGGCCATGATTCCATGTGACTAGCTTATAAGAATTATGCTATAACTTGTTTTCTAATTGGTAATCCTCTTTACGGGTGAGGACCCCACCTAACAGAAAATGCTTTGATGCATAGGCTCTGTTTGAAACGGATTATAAAAAAAATTAATTTAAAAAAATTAATTTTATGATACTTTAATAGTTTTTGCATAAAATTTTTGTATTTCATTTAAAAAAAGATGTTAATAACATATTCCAAATAGGACCATAATCTTCTCTGTTTCTTTTTGGTACACAAAAAACTTAACCAAACTTATCTAAGTGTCACGTCTTACGCATTTGATGAGAGGTTCGCGCCACATGGAACGATGACTAGGCGCTACTTGGATGCTTATGCAGAACTTTCATGGATTACTGCATGACATTTATTTATTTATTTATTTATTTTATCTTTATTTAGAGAATTTTAGAAGAGACTTATATGTAAATGTCTAGAAGATCTTTCTAGATTATAACATGTGTTAAATAAGTGTAAAGAAGATTCTAAACCCCCAATTATAACTAGATTCTCAATTTCTGCCATAAATTAAGTAGGAAGAAGATTATATAAGGGGACTTTCCCCTCACTTGTGAAATCATCAAAGAGTTGTAAGTTTTTTTCTCATATTAATAAAATCTCTCTTTTATTCTTTCATATTTCTTCTCTATTTTTTTTTTAACAAGCTCTTTATAGCAACTTAGTAGCTTAAAGGTTGACTTAACAACTTTCGGAGAATTTTGTTGATTAAGACAACACGGTTGAGACTTGAAAATCACCGAGTTGGTGATGTAAGACAACACCAACCATATCAGCGAACAACATTTTGTTTTACCTACTACCACTTGAGGAGATTCAACAAGCTCCTTCCCGTTCCGCTAGTTCGTCAGCACATCTATTTCCTTGTCTAAGCTTGTGCCACATTTCGCAAATTCACTCTTCCCAACAAGGATTTACAGTCTTCATTGATCCCCTTTTGCGGATGCAACTCTCCACCATTTGTGTTAATCAATTCCAGAGCGAGAAGAGAACGATTACATCCTTCAACCCTTTTTGTCTCTAAGAGTACGTTGGAGTCCCTTAAAGATACCCCAATAGTTCAGCTACTAGACTACTTGTCACTCCAATATTCCCGCAGCATTGCCAAGATTCCCTTTGGGACTCCCATCTGTGTTTAATTTCATCCGTCCTGTAGGACGAAAACACCACTTAAATAAGCCACGGTTCTTTAAGAAAATGGTTGTCATTATGTTTATCAAAAGCTTCATTTATAAGTTGTGCATGAACCACCACTAAGCTTCTCTGTTTGCGTCGATGCTATTCGTATATAAACCACCCATCTTCCGACTTTTAGAGGTTCCAGGTAGCTGTGAACTACTGTATAAATTTTTAGTCCACGTTGATTAGCTCATACGGAGTATATTATCCGTTTCAAAATAAATATTTTAATATTATTTTACATATTCATTAAAAAATATTTTTTAGTATGTCCTCTCTCATTTTTTTAAATTAGTCCTTAAATTTTCTTGAGTTGCAATATTTGAATTACTAGGCAAAATGAATTTCCACGTGGATGCCATTCCAGCAGACAACTCACTCATGTTAACTATGATTGTACTTCCGATGAGTTTCAAGGGACTTTTTGATCTATTTCATAAAGCACAAAGGGTTTTAGTAAAATATAAAGAGTTCAAGGGTTTAAGTGATAACAAAAACAAAGTTCAAGAGTTTTTTTGAGTCATTAAGTCTCAATTTTTTATACTCCCCCATCTCATTTTATTCTTTCTATTTTTTTTGGTTTGTTCTAATTTAATTGTCACCTTCTTTTATTATAATATTATTTTTTGTCATTTTTTCAACACTATTCATATTTAATTAGTCAACTTTTGTATTAAGACAATAACACATTAAAATAGAGAAGTAATTTAATTTCACCAAATGTTCTATCTCATTTCACTATATACTCCCTCTATTTTATATGTATAGACGTTCTAGACTCATGCACACATATTAAAAAATATATTGTGCACAACAATTTTATGATTGAAAATTACGTAAAATTTTATTATTTCCTTTTTATGAAAAGTTGGAAAAAGTAAATACAAAAGATCAAATTTCTCGAAAATATAAGAGAGAGAAGGGGTACTGTAGGCGTAAAACATTTATTCTCCTTGATGGAGATCGTCTAAATTAGGGTTAGGGTTTTCACCTTAGCTATAATCAGGGCAACGTGACATCCCATATGGCATCCTACGTGGCAGTTTGTACGGTCGGCCACTCTCGAGACTCGTCTATTTGTCTCGCCCAAAGAAAGTCCGAGCCCGACTCTCGGCCCCTGGAAGGAGTTGACACTTATCTCTGTCCGCCCAGACCAATGCCGTCAAGGACTTTCAAATTATGCACATTGGGCCCAGGCCTTCCCGGCTAACAGGCTCAATCCATCCTATCGATTGGGCCTAATTCAGCCTGGTTCGGGTCCAGCGGCCCAAAGGCCATAAAATAAGTTCCGAGACGGTGTCTAATCAGCCGCCTGACCCCGACAACCATGTCAACTCAAAGAAGGTGCACCATGCATACTTTACCGGCTGCGAGTTGCGTCCAGCTCTACAAATACTGCCTCATTTGCACAAATGAGGAGATCCGCTCTCAACACAAAAAAAGAGCCAAACCTCTGCAAAAAATACACACTCAAAATACACGGTAAACCTCATATTCTCTATCTTAATACACAGATTATCACCTTAATCTCACTGCTAACTTAAGTATCGGAGAGGGAAACGAGTGAACAAACCACTCGTGTTGCCCGTGTTTCAGGTGAACCTACTCTTGCTGACGTGTGCCCAGCTAAAAGTGTAGTTTGAACTTGCTCAACGGTCGGGTTGGTCCCAACACTCCTTGAAATATAAAAATAACAATTATTTAAAAAAAAAAAGAGCATCTAAAAAGTCTATATTATTGAAATAGAGGGAGTATAAGTTAATATAATAAACTTTTCCCATTTATTCTCAAATAATAGAATAACAACGATATTTTGAAGAATATTTTTTTTTCCTTAATGGACATCTATTATCTAATTAGGATAAGTAAATTAGGACAAAATGAGTATTATTATTTTTACTTTCTTTGCCTTTCTACTAGTTCTCACTCTATTTTTAAAAAATGCATTTTCATTATTTTCAATGAAATTTAACATAAATAATTAAGGATAACTTTAAAAGAATATGAACAAAATGATGATTATAAGGAAATAAGAAATTTAATTTGGGACAAATTAAAATAGAAATTAGGACATTTAAATTGGGATGGAAAGAATATATTTTTATTCTTATATTTTATGCTTTTATTACTATTACTAGATTAATTAACTATTTTTTTTGTAGGTCTTAACGAATTATTGCAATATGAGATATTTTTCATGAGCAAGTCAATTTTGGTCCACTTAAAAAAAAAGTGTCAATATTCGTGGTTAGGGGCGAAAACAAGTCAAATTTAATCGAGTATGACTTGCTCATACTCTACTAGCATAATTTAGCGAGTTTGAAATAAGTATCATGTATGACTCATTTAATTATCAAGTTGAGCACGAATACGAATCGAGTTCGAATAGTTTAAAATTTTAGAGCGAGTTTCATTGAATATCAATAGAAAAAAGTAATTTAATGATGTCCGAATAATTAATCGAACTTTAAAATATGCTCATATTCTACTCATTAATATTTCGAATCGAACTCGGATCGAATTTCTCACTGAATGATCTCGAATCTAGTCTAAAATGTTTGGTTTTATTTACAATTTTATTCGTGGTCCAATTACAAAGAAAATAAAAAAAGAATTCAAGTCCAAATCAAGAGCCCAAATTATAGCTGATACGGAAAAGATCGAAGAGCTTGGAAGCGGGCCTAATTCAATTGACTGAGACGGTAAAAAGGAAAAATAGCTGAGTGAGACACATGAGATAAAATATGAGAAAAGTTGGTTCTATCATTTTTTTTTTTTTATTTTCGATGTCCGATAGTCATTTTTAATTCAACTAAATTTAAATCAAATTATTATCGAACTCATAAGAGATGAACTCTTTTAACACTATTTTTTTCATTCACAAGAGTTGAACTTAAAACATTGTCTAAAAGACACCTAACTCATTTCGTTCAACCCACCAAATATTGGTTTTTCCTCTTTCTTTCTCCCTCTCATTTTTACAGTAGAGAGTATTGAATTCATTTTATTTTTTTGGGGTCTTTTTTCTCTTGTTGGTCGTAGTACTCAATAAAGTGATTTCTTGATTATTCCTTTTATTGTTAGTCTTATTTAATCCTAGCTCTTTTGGTTAATTATATGTTTAGCTCTATTTAGTTCTAGTTTTTTATTGATTTATTTTATATTAATTATTTTAATTTGGAAGTTCTATAAATTTAGTTGTGTTCATAATTATTTTTAGTCGTTAATTGAGTTGTTTATTGGATGATGATGAAATTATGTAGGATCATGACAAATATTATTTTTTTAATTTAAATTATGGCTTCACCTTCATATTCCATTTTAGAACACTTTCATGTCTTATCCTCGTTTTAGTTTTATATTGATAACAATGTTTTAATAGACTATTATTAGACTTTAATATTCCGTATTCTATTTTGACCTTCATGAGGTTTTGATAGATCATTCTTGACTTAATTGCCACAAAAAAAAAAAAAAAAAACCTTATTTTACTATTTTTTGCATTTAAATTAACCATTATTTTTTTTTTAAAATACCATGAAACTATACAAAAATATTTCTAAAGTAATCTCTTGTTAGCCAAATGGCTAACCATGATTAATATTCTCCAACATATTGACTTTGGGTTTCTCTCTAACCTCATTAATATATTCATTGAATGTCTTACTTTTATTATTTTCAACATTGACACATACATAATATATTTGAAAAAAGCCCATACACCCATACACCATAATTAACCATGGTCAGCTATTTGACTAACTAGGGGTTACTTTTAAAAGGTTTTTATATAGTTCAATGATATTTTTGAAAAAAAATCAATGATTGGTTTAAATACAAAAAAACAGTAAAATTGGTTGATTTTTTTGACAATTAAATCGATCATTGTTATTAGTATCAAAGATTTCATGGTCTATATTTGACTAAATTGCTTAATAGATTTAGATTCTTAAACAGATTGCTTTATTATTAGTTTGTCTTTAAATTTCTTTATCATTATTGTTCTTGGTTTAGTTCATCAAATTATTTACTTTTATTTCTAATTTGCTTGAAATATTGTTAAAGAATTTAAAGAATAATCTAGTCTATGTAAGATCCACTTGTATTTGCCAAAATTCTTATCTAAGACACTATGCATTTGCAATTGTGTTACTTTTATCGCATCATACATGGTTAAGTTTCGATGATCAGACATCATGTTTAAGATGTACAACTCACTCTCTCCCAAAATATTAAACTGACCTTATAATTAAGGGTAGATGACAATAATCGAAAGATTCCATGATTAATAATCTTAATAAATAAGAACAATTTTAAAGAATTAATCTTTGACATAAATTTTTTTATTTAGAAATACAAATTATCTTTGACAGAGGTTATGAAACGATTTTATAGGTCGAGTTTTTGTCTTATGCTGTCTTTTTGTTGATAGACCAACATGATTGCTGAGTCTTCTTTTTTCTTGGGTATCATAAAGAACCCAACCATGAAATATAAGCCCAAATTTATCCCACTTTACGATTTTCAATACTCTGACCTAATGTTTGAGCGGACGCTCTTATCACTTGAGTTAATCCACAATCTTGTGATTCCTGATTATGGAGTATACCACTGACAACCAATCATTAGTCTCAAGATAAACTCTATTATCAATAGCAAATTTAATACTACAGTGACATGTTGCCTTAAATAGGAAATTGAAAACACTTCTGCTTTTGTTCGTCACTAATATGTCTCCTCCAGAGTTTCCTTTTTCAGTCAATTGAGGTCTCGATCTGCAACTTTCTATGTTATTATGAAGTTCGTTGGTTCTAGTTTGTGTGATATAAGAATAGTAATACTAGTCGTCTGCTTACTAGATCTGGCTTTTGCTGTGTAATGTTAAGCCTATACCAAGGAGGAAAATCAATATTGTGAGCAAAAACATGTCTCCCTATCGTGCCCTCGTTGATGACAACAGTCGCACAAAACTTTCTTAGTAATAGGGTTGGGTTCCCTTTCATAGCAATTCTTAAGTTCTTTGAAGAAACATCGTTCTCGGATAACTAAAAATCTGGTCGAACATTCTCTCTGATTTTTCGCTAAAGAGAATATGATTCACTTAAGTTTGTTTGACATTGCTTATAAGCATTCGAAAATGCTTGCTACTTTAAAAAGTAATAAGTACGTGGTTCATAATTAAGTTGTTTTCTGAAATTGATTATAAGCAACTTTTATGGAAATAAGCCGAAACATCAATTTGGTACTTCTGCTTATGAGTCCAAATTTGATGTCCCATTTGCTGTCCCAATCCAATTCAACTGTTGTATATAATATAAAATTTATAATTAATTTTTACAATTAATAAATTAAAAGCAATAAAACCGTTAAATTAGATTTAGAACGGCAGATGAGACAACATTCGTGACAGCAGATTTGGACTCTCTGCTTATAAGCATATATCCATTAAGCAACTTGAACAAATATTTATTTTATTCCTACTTTTATACTTCATTATTTTATAATTATCTCATCAAAGCATTTATTACTATAAAATTGTTTACTCTTTTTTTTTGTCATATCTCTAAATATAAGCGAGAAGCAATTTTTTTCATTCCAAACACTTTATATTTTTATAAGTACTTTTTCATTACCGAACAAAATTTTGGTTATTTAGCTAAGAGGTACAAGGGAGAATTTAAGATCAACCATAATTGGGATATGTCTGCCTTTCATGCCATAGCTCACATAGATTTAAAAGTGGATTTAAAGCTACATGCACTGTACAGAGCCAAAAAAATTGCATTACGAAAAATAAATGGATCAATTGAAGAGCAATATGCAAAATTGTGGGATTACAGGAAGGAGTTATTAAGAAAAAATCCAGATTCAACTGTGGAGATTGAGTTAGTGTCTATTACAAATTCTGTGTTCAAAAGAATTTATGTTTGCTTTAGGTCATTAAGAAAGGGATTTAGAGAGGGATGTCGACCAGTGATAGGATTTGATAGTTGTCATATCAAGGGCCCATATCCAGGTCAGTTACTCAGTACTGTTGGTGTCGATGCTAACAATTGTATGTATCCTTTTGCATATGCAATTGTGGAGGCAAAAACTAAGGATACATGGCTATGGTTCCTAGGAAATATATTTGCAGACTTGCAATTAAGTACTTTTTATGGATGGACCTTCATATTTGATAGGCAAAAGAGGTTACAATATGCAATTGAGCTTCTTGCTCCTTATGCAGAAGTTAAGGTATGTGCGAGACACCTATATAAAAATTTCAAGACAATGCACCCAGGGAAGACTCTAAAGGATTACATGTGGGCATGTGCTAGGACAAAGTATCCTCAACAATTCACTGCCGCAATACAAAAAAGTGATGGATGAAGATGGATCATATGGATGGTTAGCTAAACAACCTACAACTACTTGGTCAAGATCTCATTTTTCTGATGAAAGTAAGTGCGATATCTTACTTAATAACATGTGTGAATCATTCAATAAAACTATATTGTTTGCTAGAGATAAACCAATTTTGACTATGCTTGAGATGATAAGGGATTTTCTAATGAAAAGGCTGCAAATGAAGTATGAAACAATGTCAAAATTTCTGGAAAATTTACTGCCAAAGTTCTTAAGTATCTTGAAAAGATGAAGATACAGGCTGCAGATGTGATTCCCAAATATGCTGGTAACAACTAATTTGAAGTATCACACATTTCTAGTTTAAGATATGCAATGGATTTGAATAAATCGATATGTGGATGTAGGAGGTAGGACCTAACTGGGATCTCATGTTCCCATGCCGTCGTATGTATGCAGTATATGCAGTCTGAGCCATAGATATACGTAAATCCTTGTTACTCTAAGGATGCGTATCTAAAAGCATATAATGGTATTATCAGCCCTCTAAATGGTCAAGAGATGTGGGCTAAGACAAATCTCCCACCATTACTAATGATATTCCGGTTGATGTAAATGATTACTCTGAGATTACGGCTGATGTAAATTCTGAGCCAGATAATGATATTCGGATTGAGATTTCAGTCGAGATGCCAGTTCAAGTGGGAAAAAAGGAATAGGCCAAAAGGCAGAAAAATATGCTTCTACCAATTAGGCAAAATCCTAGGAGAATTTTGAGATTAAATTTTCTACAATTTTTTTTTTCTTATTAATGTGTTAGTTTGTAGCTCTGATATTGTTCTAGTAACCTAATTGGGCTGAATGTTTCATGATTTTTTATGTAGACAAAATCGAAGAATACAGAGGATACTCCTCTTTTGGTAGATGACGGAGATGTTTGACAAGCAGACAATGGTGTTACTTCCAAAAATAGTGGACCAGTAAAGAAGAAAGCTGCAGGCAAGTCCAAACTAGGTGAGGATGTCGGAAAATCTATTCTAACAAGATCAGCTTGGAACTGTAATTTTACAAAGTCTAGTCAACCACTTGTATTTGGTCCAATGATTCATAAGGAGCAGGTGCCATTTGTTGAGCAACACACAATTAAGGTTGGAAGAATTAAGGTTACCTTAGCTCCATTCCAGTCCAAGGGTAAGAAGTTCGTAACTATGTCAAGCTTGAATGAAGCTGTGAAGCATACAAAAGAAGGTACCAAGTTTAGGAAGGGTAAACCAAAAGTTTAGGGGTGAGGTGCTATGTAAATAAGTAGTTCATTTTGTTTTTTTGCGAATCAGTGTTATGTAACTAAGTAGTTCCTTTTGTTTTTCTGAGAATCAGTGCTATGTAACTAAGTAGTTCCTTTTGTTTTTCTGCGAATTAGTGCTATGTAAGTAAGTAGTTCCTTTTGAATAAGGGTGATGAAGCATGTATTTGACTCACAATTAGCAGAAGTTGTATGTATGGAATTATGGTAAAGTTAAGAATTGTGTATCTATATTTTGTTAGTTGTCTTTAACTTGTTGCTTATTTTGGTAACTTGCTGCTTATTTTGATAACTTGCTATTTGTTTTGGTAATCATATCTTTCCAGTGGATGAACTAACTTGCTGTTTAGTTCTGACTTCTGATTAGTTGCATAAATGTTTAATGTTTTA
>JAUMHB010072382.1:17987-32844 GCA_032359685.1 Pittosporum tobira | reverse complement strand
ATAGTGATGAGGTACGTGATGAAGAAGAAGTAAATTCAGCTGGACCTCAAAAGCTAAGCAAAAAGAAGAATGCGAAAAGGGCCATCATTCAATTTAATCCAAGAACGAAATGAAAAAATATTGAATTTTGTGTTGGAATGTTGTTCACTGGGTGAGAACAGTTTAAAGAAGTTGTGATAGGGTATGCGATAAGACAAGACAAAAATGTAAAATATGTCGTAAATACAAGAAAAAGATGGTAGCTTAAGTGTGAGCTACGTTGTCGATGACAAATGTGGGCTAGTGTAATCGATGATTCCGGAACAGTGATGGTGAAAACGTTTGAGAAAATCCATTTGTGTGGTAGGACATTTAAGAATAAAAAAAGTACTACTAAATGGTTGGCCAAATTATATGGAAATAGAATAAGGAAAAATCCGCAGTGGAAATTGAAGGACATGCAGGAGGAGATGAGGCGAAAATTGCATGTTGATGTACCGTTTGTGAAGTGTAGTAGGGTGAGGACACTGAATTTGTCTAATATTTGGGAGATGTTGAATGATCATTATACAAAATCTTGGGATGATGGGACGGAATTGGTGAAGAGCAACATACTCAATACCGTTGAGATACTTCCTGGTAGGGAAAAACTCCAAGATGAACCATACTTAAAAAGATACTACGTTTGCCTTGATGTTTTAAAACAGGGGTGGATAAATGGTTGTAGGTTAATTATCTGTCTCGATGGTTGTTTTCTAAAGACAGTTGTTGGGGGCAGTTGTTGTCAGTGGTGAGAAGGAATGAGAATAATCAGATGTATCCGATTGCGTGGACTTTTGTGGAAAGTGAAAGTACGGACAACTGGAATTGGTTCTTGAAACTTTTAATTGAAGGACCTATAGGGTGGTGAAAGGGCTGGCTGGACAATCGTCATATCAACAAAAGGTAATTTGAGTATTTATAATTGTTTTATACCATCTATTCTTTTTATTTGTTAAACAACCATTTTTAATAACATATATATTTTTTAATTGTTAGGACTCGGAAAACTATTCTTTTTATTTGTTAAACAACCATTTTTAATAACATATATATTTTTTAATTGTTAGGACTCGGAAAATGCAATGTCTGAACTCCTACCATATGCAGAGCACAGAAATTGTGCTAGGCGTTTGTATGCTAATTTTAGAAAAAAAAACTCGAGCCAAGCGTTAAAGAAGACTTTCTGGGAAGCTTGTATGGCAACTCATTAGCATGAATATAAAAGCATTAGTAAATTATAAAAGCATCCAAGCTGTAACGAAGTGATTCACGGTAAAAGGTCTTCAATGCCAAAAAAGACCATAACATAATTAGTAGTAGTACAAAAAAAGATGACTGCTTATAGTTTCATTTAAAAATATCATCTTCATTCCCAGAAATCGCTGCAGTCAGGACCCAAAAGAGAAGACACCCTTCAACATTGAGCTGCACGTAAAGCTCTGTCTCTGCACTTTCGTAAGTATCCGGGAGTGCTTTTCCTCTTGACACAATTTGCGAAGAGCTGATGCCTGTCACAAAAAAATATATATATATATATATATATATATATATATGCTTAAAAATATGTATATATTATTGCAAATGAGTTATTATTATTATGGAACAAACGGAGCATTGTTATACTGACCTCGCGTAATGTAGCTTCTGGGTAACTATTCCACTTAGTAGAAGCTCAGAACTGTATATTGCCACACCTGCAAAGGTAAATGGAAATCGGAATCTGTCATTAAATTCTAAGCTAGCATGACGTTCAACTTACATAATGGAAATAACTTATACCTTCCTCGAGGAATGGCACACACATTGCATAATCTTCTTCACAAGAAAGGATCAATAAATCATCTAGGATCAATTCATCGTTGGTTGCAGCTCTCTGAATTTTCTCCACCACCTGAGGATCATTTGGTAATAGCCTCAAATTTTCATCATGATAGTAAATGACATCACATTTGAGAAACTAGAAGGAATACATTAACTAATTCATATCCTCAGCAATTGAAATAAAAAGACGTTTGCACAAGTCTCTACCTGACCATGAACCACCTTGACCAGGCTTTCAATCATTTCTTTACAAGGTTTCACGTTAGCAGTAATAACGACTCTTCTACCCTGCTGGTCAGCAGAAAATTAGATAGTAAAACCACGACTCTTAAGCAAATAAAAGCATTTGGCACTAATTTAATACCAATTTATATGCAAGCAACAAGTCAAAATCTTGGTCAACTACCTCTAGAACAGGATGATGTCTTGCACGGGCCAAGGAATCAGGCATGCTAAAGCCAATCTCCTTCTCCTTTTTTGTGTCCCTAAGGATGTACTTTTTCTCATCAATAAAACAACTAGTTTGGGCACAGTCCTGGAGCCATAAATGTGTAACCACCGGTTTACCGAGAGCAATGGCTTCCAACATGTTTCTTGTCCGCACAAATCTGTCGGTCACGAAATGTGTAGCTCCTGAACAACATGATGCAATAGAGATGCCTAGTTGTCCCAAAATCTGAAAGTCAAGAGACATTGAGCTTATATGATTATAGAAGAAGAAAACAAAAATTAAGAAAGAAAGAAAAAGAAGTAAAGGACCAAAGGACCAACCTTTCTTTGCTGCTTCAGTATTTCATCATCCAAGCTTTGGCTGAGCAAGACTTGAATATTTGCCATATTCCTTCGTCTTCTCAAATCTTTGGATGCAAATTCAGGTAGCGAGTCCGCGAATCCTAATCTACTAAGCTCTTTCATGAGCGGCGATCTCATTGAGCTCTTCTTGAGCAATTGCTTGCAATTTTCAGTGCCCTTGTAAGCACGTAGTGCCTTCCTTTTGGCATTTGGTAACTCATCAAACTTTAAGTTCTCCCTTGCACCATCAACTGACAACATAAGATTAGCATCGCCTACTGCACCAAATTGAGATGAGGCCTTGATGACATTTGAATTTATATGACTCAGCTGTCCATCCAAAGAGTCACATTTGACATCTACCAAACTTGGTTCACCAGAATTCAGCCTGGAAAAGCTTTCCACATGTTTATTTGGTATTGAAGGCCGAAGTTGGCGAGTGGATCGTGCTTTCCTGATTACATGTGAGATGAAATGAGTGGTCTTGGACGTTTCTTGTGACTTTTGATGAATTCCAACAGATTGCATTTTGCCATTTCGACTAGTTCTTTTCTTTTTAGGATAGCTCCAGAAATCGAGCTTTAAATGGCTGGTATAGGCAGTTACAAATGGAACACTTTGCAATTGTTGTCGTATGGTGCTGTTTGTAGCTTCACAATGTGTGTTAGAGCGCTTCGGACATGTTTTTCTTACGTCCCACACTTGGAACACATCAGAATCTAACTTGCTCCTCTTTCTTCTTTTGTTCTGGAAGTTGACCTCTTTAACGCTAATCAGACTTTCTCCAAAATTGCATGGTGGGTCCTCAGTACACTTAGGAGAAAGCACTGATGAATACTGCCTAGTCCGGTGACCCATTGGCAAAGAAATCTTTAACTGCCCTCTATTTCTTCCCTTATAATGTGAGTCACAGTTGACTGATTTTGATGAAATAGGATTTCTACCAACCCCTTCAATATTTTCTCTTTCATTAAGCAGCATTCCCCTCACCACTTTCTCTTTTACTGGTAACTCGGGATCAAACTTGTTTCGATTCTCATCATTTGGAGAGGAACAATTCCCATTTTTGCTTACTTTGTTTCCAGGCCTCGTTGTTCTCTTTGATTGTTCCGGAATGACTTCTGAACCATCAACCTCATGGAAGGAACTACATTTTGATGTTTTGTTCACTCTTTCAACTTTTGGAGAATCTTCATGCGAATTTTCTACAGCTTGAGGAGCAGTTGTATCGCTACTCAGAGGCGGCGCAAATATTAAGGATTCCATAACCTCAGCAGCCATTTGAGTATCAAAGCCAACATCAAGAGAGTCTGATACATCTCTTTCAATGCCGTTATTTTCCAGATGCTGCCCCAACAAGTCTGCACCAAACTTATAATTTTCATTTATTAGTGTCCCCTTCAAATTTATTTTGCCCTGTACTCCAAAATCTTTTATTTCTTTCTGGAAGTTCAGATTCCCAACAACCTGAGACATGGAAACAGATCTCTTCCCATGGCTCTTGCAACCTGAGAGAGCTTCCTTTCTTTTTCCTAAGAAAACAGCCTGATCATTCGTTCTATTGTCAGACCAATGAAAGCTTCCAGACTCCCGAGTAAGATTGGCTCTCCTTGCCAAAGTTTGGCGTCCCTTTCCAAAAGTAAGAGGCGATTTTATCTCAGTGATCTTTCCTCTTTCAATTTCCGGAGAAAAGTTCACATCAATAACTGACAGAGAATGATCCACATTAGCTTTGGAGGGCTCTCTAGTTTCTTGAGCATCAATGTAGCGTAGCCTTGCAAAGTCATGATCACTAGTTAGCAATGAAGTATCTTTTTCTCCATCCATGGCCTCACGATTACTTTCAGGTTCCTCTTTTTCTTGTGCTTCCGCTGTTGACATTTTCCTCACCATATCCCTGCTCTTGATTTTATCCAAAAAGTCGTTTACTTTACCATTGCAATCCCGATTTCTATTTTCCTGTGCACCATCCTTTACATTTCCATCAACAGTCACTTGATCTTCTACTCCATCAATTTTCTTGCACTTAAGCTGTTTCAGAATGTTAGTGTTTGCATAGATAGAGTTAGGCCCACTCTCATTTCCTTTATCAGTCAAATAGCCTCTGATTTTGCCACCTTGTCGTCTGAAATATCCTGAGAGAAATTACAGAAATGATTTTCCTCCTAGTCAGTATAATAAATCTAATACAGAGAAGATTATGTTCATCAAAAGAAAAGTGATTTGCCAATGACAGAATGGAAGGTGAGACAGAAATGTAAGATCTTGCTTAACTAAACTCAACTGCGTCTTTTTTCCCAAACTAGTTGTGGTAGGCGGAAGAGATTGCTTAACTATAAAAAGTGAAAGAAAAGAAATCTTCCAATTTCATTCGGTTTCCCTATACAGAAATAAAAAGTTCTGTGCTTCCATCAACTTAACATTCTTGTGCTAACTACTCGGAGTATGGAACCAAAACAGATTCTAAAATGTTGACTCTAGAGAACTACCGTTATCTTTAAACTTGTTTTGCATTTTCGTAAAATTTCTTATACACTTAAATAAACACTTTTATGTGTTGTATCTAAAAATAGGCAAAAAGAAGATGAAATAAGAAAATACTCTACAAGGAAAATTTCAATTGAAATCATTTTATCTCTGACATTTTGTTTTCTTTTTCCAAATTGCAAATTTTCTCTAAACTATTAATTTAAAGAACAAGGACACCTAAAGAAAGTAATAACGAGACATTGAAGCCCAAATGCATGCACAAGGACATAGGATTATTTACCAGCTGGGCTGAGCTGCTCCTTCTCCATACCTGCTTTGTTTCCTCCTGAACTTGTCTTGGTCTTATCAGAACAAAAATCATTGATGAGATTCGCCACTTTAGTTCTTTGAACTCCTTCGTCATCACTGTCCGGCACAACTTCGTTGTCAATGTCAGTATCCAACATCTCAGTGCCAGCATTGAGATTGGGTGTTCCTAAGGGACTTTCCGGAACAATAATATCGTCAAAAGACATGGTGTTTTGATATTCATCCTCAGCGTTGACTCTGGGTTTTTTACCTGTTGTGAAATGATCCTAACATTCATATAAGATTGGCCGTATATTTGACAACAGAACACCAGAGTGCAATTTGCAAAAGCACCATTCACTACAACATCAACAAGTATAATTTACTGCAACCTACCTGAAAACTGAACTAAACCATGGGAAGAAATTAAGTTTAAACGGAGAGTTCTTGGTTTTAACTTTTTAACATAGCCTTCTAGATTTATCAATCAATTACTCCGTCCCAAAAATGAGAGTCCACATTATTGTTCTAAGACACTCCATATTGAGTCCATTTTCAAAATCAATTAAGGTACCACACGCATATCATTACCTTCTACTAGATTGTGATATTGGCCGTGTTAAAGTAAAACTAATCTTAATAAAGTTTTTACAATAAAATAATGGGCTCTCAATTTGGGACAGACGATACTGTTTTCTGGAGACCCCTTCTTCCCCATTTACCCGCACAAAGAAATCCGCTACCACTACCCTCTAGTTTACCCAAAATCCAAACTCAAGCTGACAAATCAATTACAGAAGAACATATAAACAAGAACACTTCCGATAGGGAATCGCTTTCAACTTAAAATTCACTTTTCAAAATAACACAATGTATAGAATATGTGCTATACAGATAGAGAGAGTTGGGATTGCAAATACCAGCCATTGAAATTGGTACTAATGAATCATAATCGTATCAGTATAATCGCCGGCATAATTCGAGTGATCAGACCACACAAAATCGTCATCAAAGCGATCCAAAGGAAAGATAAAGAAGGATTGAAGAGATTATTGTAAATGAAACGCGAGAGAGAAAGAGAGAGAGAGTATATTGGGGTTTGATAGATTATTACTCGGTCCAATTATACGTTTATATGTGTATATTTGTAAGAGGTTCCTGGTACTTTTGGCGGAAATAGAGGAATATTTGTGGGAAATTTTTGCTGCAATTTTGGAGGGAATTAATATGGATGAAACGTATAGACAAGATTAAGTTCCAACAGAATTTAACCAAAATAGTAAGGGCATTTGGTCTAGTGGTATGATTCTCGCTTAGGGTGCGAGAGGTCCCGAGTTCAATTCTCGGAATGCCCCTTTTTTTCGATCTATTTTATTTTGTAATATTAACTTTTGTGCTTATATCTTTGAGACTATTTAGTTTTAATTTTTTTTTATAAAAAAAAATAGCATGGCAATATTATATTAGTGTTAGTAGTAAATAATCTTAATTTTGTGCTTACATCTTTAAGCTCAGTTAGCTTTAATAAATTTTTATAATTTGACAAATATAAGTTGCACACGCATATTGTATTTTGGTGACTAATATGATATAAACGATCTAAAAAAAAGAGAGATGCAAAATAAATTTAAAATGATCAATAAATAAGAAAATAACTTTCATGCATTATAAGTATAGGATATTTTACATTATATAATTTCACGGATAAACAAGAAAAAAAATAAAATTATACAGCTAATTTTATAATGAATAATGAGAGGTCAAACTTTTCAGATTATCCTTAAAGAGCTATCAATGAGATATCGGAGAAGATTAAGTAGTTTTTATTCTCAAACATAATTGTGTGTGATTCCTTTGGACCAATTGCATGCATCAAAGTGAAACACCTTTTCTTCCATTTTTCCAGAAAATTGAATACAGTATTTAAAGTAAATTTAAATAATTATGAGTTATACTTTTTTGCAAATTTGAATTTTCAGAGAACAGTACAATATTTGTAAAAATAATTCATTTTATAAAAAAAAAAATAAAAAAAATTAAGAGAATAACATTTCTAACTATTAATTTTACAGAAATTTCAACTTATGACTTCCTCATCAAAATTATGAAGCTCACAATTGTCTTCTTTCTTTCTTTCTTTTTCAATTTATAATATCACTTTTAATTTTGTCCACACACCAGTTTAGATGTATTTGGAAGCCAAATGCAAAAAACTTTACGAACATAATTTATTATTATTATTTTATATTTTCAGTCAAACAATAATTTTTTTGGTCCAATTTTAAACGTTCTAATTTTTTGAATAGTTTTGATGTGAAATTTAAGATGCTTCAAAGTACTATAATATTTTTTCATACACTATTGACATCCTTATGGTTAGATAAAAAGTAAGAGTATATGAGATTGATCTCATATAAAATTTTATATTTTCCAAATGAAAAAATAAAAAAAAAAAAAATGTACAAAAGGAACCATCAAATGTGAAGTGATTTTCAACAAAAAGGGGCATTCCGAGAATCGAACTCGGGACCTCTCGCACCCAAAGCGAGAATCATACCACTAGACCAAATGCCCTTTATGTTTTAATTTGGCCAATTATTTAATAAAGTCATTGAAAATAATTTTACACGGTTGACTTTGGAGTAAAATTCTTCTACATGGAGAGTCCAACCAAGCAGTGGAAAGTGATGATATATAGCGCCTCTTCCAGAGTTTTAACGCTCACCCTACTCACTTTCCATCTCCATCCTGAATTCCTGATACTGCCGCCGCCGCCGACGCCATGCTTCCTTCACCGAAACATGAACGTCAAAGTTATTAATTTTATCATCAAATCAACTAATTATGTTCTCTCTTTTCGTTTCTGATTGTGTTGGTTAGTATTTACGGTTCTTTCTAGTTCTTTGTGTGTGAAATCATGATACGTTTTTCAAATATTTGTAGTTCATTGAACACGTTTCTACATAGACTGATTGAATATGTAAATCTTAATAGTTTTTTTTTTCTAGAAAGAGGTCATTTGGTATTCATAGTTTTTAGTTAAGTGATGCCATGATTGTGAAATTAGCATCAAGTTTTTTTTTTTTTTGACACAATCTTTCTGTAAATGAGATTCTTTCTTCTAGTACAGAGTGAGTATTTCTTTATAACAACTCAAAGTAAAACTCTTGTTTTGTGACAGAGATGTGCGCCTTGTTAATGAACGTTCAAAATTTATAAATATTGTCCTCTCACTGCCAATTGCATTATATAGGAGACTCAGGTAATATGTTGTATAATATTTGATGCTTTAATTTCTGAGTAGATTTTTTTTTTTTTATATATATTATGGCACTTTTAAATTGTAATAACAGTAATGCTTTACCATTACGGACTCTGATATAGTTTTATGAGTTTTTTCTTCCTACTTTATTGCTTCGCCAAAATTAGATCCTATTTTGCAGTCATGTCATTCTAACAACAATGTCCCACGGTCGCGAGCTCCATGGTCCGATACTCCTAGTGAGCTTCTGTCTTCGATTTCTGATGGCTTAGGCCTTAAAGACCTTCTCAGCTTCCGCGCTGTCTGTAAAGATTGGCATTCGGCTTCTTCCACATCTTCTGCTTCAATTGAATCCAACCCTTGGTTTTTACATTACGGTGAAGGCTCAAATTGTGTCTTATACAATCATAAAGACAAAAAGAAGTTCAATATAAACATTCCCGAGTTAGAGGGTACAACTTGTCTTGCATCAGATCAAGGCTGGCTACTTTGATCATGAGGGAATTCAATTTTCTCCTTTTGCCTTTTCTCTGGCGCGAAAATTAACCTCCCTGAATTCCCACACGAGGATATTAAAGACCATGTTGCAGCATTTTCGCGTCCTCCAACTTCAGAAGATTGCATTGTTTCTATCATTAATCGTTGTGATGCACATAAAGTGGAGCTTAATGTGATTCATCGCGGAGAAAATGTGTGGACCCCTTATTTATACGATCGTCCCCAAGATACTTTGGATACGGTAACATGTGGTACTTTTTGTGATGGAACTTTCTATTTTTCGGACAAGAAGGATGTGGTGCTGACATTCTCTCCTAATGACAAGAAATGGGAACATTATAAAATTGTGAAAAGTTGTGACCCGAGTATTGAATTACATCTGCCATTTTTGTATAGCAGGAGATATTTTTCATATGCTAACATGAAAACTTTGCTGGATCTGGGGGAGAACGTTGGAGTATCTACTTGTGGGACGATGATACAAGAAGATAAACATGACTTCTTTATTCACAATGAAAACATCAAGGCAAGTTCAGGAGAATCTGAAAGCGGAAATCTTAAGGGAATATGGATTCATCTGAGATTTCATCAAATTCCTCTGAATCAGGGCTGGTCTATATGAGGTTTTGTCACTTACATTTGAATTCACCTGGTTTTTGTTTTCACAACTTTGTTCAGTGTTTTGAAGTATTTAAAAATGATTAGTACATGTATTAAAGTCGAGATTGGATTAGTTCTTATATGTTAAGTAATGTGACGTTTAGTATTTTGAAGTTTTTATTATGATCTTTCTTTCCATTTTCTTATATGAATTTGTAATTATTTGTCACTATTTTATAGTTTTTTTTTTTTTTCATTTTATCTTTCAAAAGGACCAATAATCAGTATGATTTCATTAAAAGGGAGTAATAATTTTACAAAAAAGAACCAATAATCAATATGATTTTACTAGAAGGGAGATTTTATGAAGTGGAACTTTCATTGGCCGAGAATATTTGGTAAATTGTTGTCTCACAGCCCAATGCAATGTATGGGTGACTATTGAAGCCATGCCATTTTCATCTAGTAGGCACCAGTTCTTGAATGTTACTGGATATTGGGGAGAATGTTGGAGTATCTACTTATGGGACGATGATACGAGGAGACAAACATGGCAGGTTTATCAAATTCTTGAATGATAACATGGGAATGCTGATGATTTCATCAAATCCCTCCGAATCAGGAATCTAGGGTTTTCGCTAAGATTTCAATTCATCTGGTTATTTGTTTTCACAACTTTGTGTTTTAGGACCATTAAAAAAGGATGGCACCTTTTAGTATTTGACTATTTTCAGATTCAAATTTTCAATTAACAAGACTTTGTAGATTGCACCAAGAAAAGAATAAAACCTTCTAAATAATCTACAGCAGTCACAATTATATTGGCTAAAATTAGAAAAGTTGGGATTTTAAGAGTTAAGACTTTTAAAATTCATGAAGTGACTCATTTTGATGAATAACTTTTTCCTACTGCAGAATCATAGTAGTAATCTAGAAAGGCTGCAGTTAGCTACCTTCAGTTATTTTTTTTCTCAAAATAAATTATTTACAGTGATTCTGTCCTTTACAAAACCATTGGTGATTAACCATTCTCAGAATCAACTTCCTGCAACTCAAATTCACTTCTGTCATCATCCCTTTTCAGTAGATCAAAATAAGAAACCGGTTTGAAGGTTTTACGCTGAGGTCATCAATAGTTGTTTTGTCTCAAAATTGTTCCATAACAATCCTTCGCATGAAGTCCTCTGGTACTGGAAAACAAAGACCACACATAAAGTCAAAAGTCAAAATTATGTTGTCATCATATATAAGAAGAGGATAATGTACCTAATCCACCAGTGAACAACTTGAACTGCTCAAGTGCCTGCCTGACGAACATCTCAACACCGCTCACCACTATGGCCCCAACCGCTGTAGCCTCTTGCATTAGCCTAGTGTTTCTAGGTGTGTACACCGCATCAAAAATCAGCTCATATGATCTTAAGGCCTCCTAAAATCAATAAATATATATATTTTGGTAAGTAATAAAACTATATATATATATATATATATAACTGCTCACGAAAACACACATAGAGAAAGGGAACCTTTGAGACAGGAGTTTCATTTGTATTTGGTTGCATGCCGATGGCTGAAGCATTTGCAAGAATCATCCCATTCTTAGGACTGAACTTCTCTAAACATTCAAATGGCAGAGCTTCACCAGAAACTGCTTGTGCTAGAGCCTTTGCTCGCTCTTTCGAAAGAATTATCAAAATGTCAGAAAAAAAAAAAAGAAGAGAATGCTGCCTAATAATTTGAGCTGGATAGTTACAAGTAAATACCAAAATTTCGGTTGAAAATGACAACACTTGCCCCTCTGCTTTTGGCGCCAAAAGCCAGTGCTCTTCCAGCACCTCCTGCTCCAACTAACACAAACACTTTTCCAGCTATCGGAGAAGCCTTTGATGCTTCCCCATTGGTAATTTGTCTTTCTGTAATTGGAAGAAACTGACTATTAGATTCAGATTTAACCGAACTTCTTTAAACTCCAAAACATAATAATACTCCTAGTTGATATTATGATCTTATAGTGGCAGAAATAACTATGTATATACTACTCTCCCCGTGCAAAAATTAGAAATACATTTATATAATGGCGACTTTTAAGTTAAGCTTTACTTCTCAAAACATAACCCTTTCATTGGATAGCATATAGTAGTGGCAACATTAATGGCAATAATGGCATATTTGGAATTTCATATCAGTTTGTAGTGTCTAGAATTGTTTTTTTAATTTTGGAATCTACTAAAATGGATTAACCATCTCTAATTTTGGAAAATGAATACCTCGTAGCGCTTCTTCAATAGCAGTTATACAGGCCTCACAGTCCGTGTTATAACCAACCAGCTTTCCATCAGTTGGCCGCCTTACAATGGTGTTTACAGCTCCTATGGACTGATTTGCAAAGAACGAAAAAGATTAGATGCAGTAGAATTGTCCTGTACGTGGCTGCATCCACCACAATTCAACAACAAATTCTATTTCAGAATTACACAAATTCACGGATAAATTTCCCACGAAAAAAAATACTAATATGAAACAATCCCTCTCCCCTCCCGCGGCCGAAAACACACACACGAAGTGATGCTCTTCATGAAACAGGTAAAATTACAATATATAAACAAATTTAGGAAGGAAAAAATAAAAGAACAGACCTTAGCTAGGGGATGGACCTCATCACAGCACATTACTGCAGCTTCCTTGTGTGGGATTCCAACACTACAAGTTCAATCACAGGGAAAGCAACCATATATTAGAAAATCTTACTCATTAAATACCATTATAATTATTTTGTTAAGATTTTCTTTAACAGAATAACACATACCTGAAACCAGCAAAGTCAGTGCATGAGTACACCCTAAAAAACTCCTTGATATTATCGACAAGCAATGGCGCATAAATTCCATTATATCCAGTATGTCTAAAGGCAGGATTGTGCAGAAGAGGGCCTTTACTATGGCCTACTGGGTTTGAGATGACACCAAATACTTTTGTATCAGCATTCACATTCTCTAGCTTATAAATTTGTTTGATGCTTTCTATAAATGGCAACCCAGGTATCGATTTGCCACCCAGAGAACCAAACACCAGAAAAGAACCATACTTTGGTCCCAACAGTTGGCTTATTAGACCCCTGTCGCCTGCAGCTCTTGCGATTAGTGGCACCTGTAGGTATGTCAAACAAAAATAAATTTTCTAGACATAGGATACATTTCAAACAAAATTTTTAAGAGATCTTCAAAATAACTATAATTTTTGTCAAAAATGTATCAAATAATATTCAAATTTTGCAATTTGCAAGAGATTCCGAACCTGACAATGAGTAAGGATATGCAGAACTGGTGCTACATCTGTAATATAAGCCACATCAATGACAATTTTGACGATATCTGCCCCTGTACTTTGCATGAACGCAATTAGGTTCCCAAGTTTCTCTATAGAAGGGGTCCCACCACCGTTCACATAACTTGATACAATTATCTTGCTGTTGGACCGTTTGTTCATAAGTTCAGTTATTACATCATCAGAAGCCACCTGCAAGTTTCATGGGTATAAGAAAGCCAGAAACCATAACCAAAATTCAGCAAACTAATGTCATTAGAAGTGATAGTCCATCCCATGGACGAAACATTTCACTTTTGATGATCCTAGTTCAAGGAGTAAATCCTACCATTTAACTCAAAATATACTAAAAAAATAGAATAAAATAGTGGGATCTACTCATGAAACTTAAAATATTTATTTGTAACGTGCACTACTAACCTGGAGCTCAATTTCAACGAATTCAACATCTAATTCAATGGCAAGCCTCGGAACTTGCAAGCATGTCCTCTTGCATACTCTTTTATTTGGATTCTTCGATGAATTAGACCTGAGAAGATAAAACCAAAATTGCTGTAATTATTAGTAAAATTTACAATAATATAATTTATTTATTTATTTTGGCTTATTATTTAGTGATTAATTGCAATATCAAATTCAAGAATAAATTGTTACCACTTTGATTTTAACTCATTAGATTCCGGACTGTCTATGAGTTTATGGCATTCAATAAAAATCACATTTACGAGTGTTTTTGCTATTAATTGAAAATCTAAAAAGTTGGTCCCTCAATAATGTCAAATTTTCACCAAACAAGATTATTATTTTCTAATACAAGATTCAATACAAAAAGACAACCACTACACGTGACCTTTATTTCTTGACATAACAACCATGAAAAAAAAAAAGATAAAGTCCGCGGTCTGAAATGTGTAGGTCAAAAGTAAAATTAGAATTTTAGGTGAGATAAGAAATTTACGACAAGTTATGTGGAGAATTTTAATACGATCCGAATCTCATAAACCCGTCCGATTCACCGGCGAAAAAAAAAATAAAAATACCCGATTTAAACGATTTTAATCGGGCCGGAGAAGTCACCGGTACCCTATTCTACTGGTTTTGATAACTAGGGTTGTAAAATTGTTTGACTGACATGCATGTGGCCCATTGGACCATAAAATGCAGAACTTTTGCCACATAAAAAATAGAGTTATTTTCGTTGCCAAATCCGTGACAGGGGATTTTAAGTGGAAGCAGACGTTTCAACCACATGAAAATGGCATTATATTTAATAAATCAAGAAGATTTGATTAATAATACAATAATTTGGAAAGACTGGTAGCTACCACCATGGCCTTCAATATTGATGATGTGGTCTTTCACCTACCTACTACCTCTCTTACTTGTCGTATTAAAAAAAAAATAATAAATTAAAAAAAAATGTTGTTAAAATTATTTAATGCCACCTACCAGTCTCTCCTTCTCACTTGCAATCATGCTTATAATGATAGTATAATCCTTCGCTCTTTGTTCATTTAATTTAACATCTATGTGGTAAAGTAAGATTTGTTAAAATATTTATTTTAATTAATTTAACATAACTTATAAGTTGAACAATATTATATTTTTAATTTATTTGAAAACTCTGGTAAATAGATATTTTCTCTCTCCTTATGTCGTAATTTAATTTTAATATTTGACTTTTATAGATCTTTATTATAATTGTGTTTGATTATGAAAAAATTATTTAAGTTGTTTTTATAATAATGTATTATAATTTTA